>PVJO010002890.1:0-133655 GCA_004026905.1 Hystrix cristata | reverse complement strand
GTTGTGACTTCACCTATGCACATGCCATTGGCCAGACTCTAATGACGTGACTATATCTAAGCACAAGGGAGGATGGGAAATGTAGTCCAGCCAGGGGGAAGAAACAATATGGGGAAGTGCAGGTCAGTCTCAGCCTTTGGTAGGTATCTTTCCATACATCCTTCAGCTCCACCATGATGTCTGGCCTTGTGTGTGCTCCGGATGCCCCACTGTGAAATGGGTCCATGGTACCCTCCTCCCAGGTTGGGGAAACTACCTTGACCAAACAAGAACACAGCATCTTTGGACATTGTGACCAGCAGGACTGGCAGGTCACTTAGATCAGTGGAACTGCTCATCACAGAAGGAGAATCAAGTCTGGGGGGAGGATGCATGGTGAAAGAAGAAGGAAGGAAGGATGAGTAAAAGGAAGACTGTACCTTTGGGGGAATTTTCATAGCAACCATGAAAAGGGAGATGCTGCTAGCTCAGGGGACATTGACCAATGTTTGGAGCCATTTTGGTTGTCAACTTGAAGATGGCACAATTGGATACAGTGGGTAAAGCCTGAGCAGTCTGCTATATACCCTGCAAAGCACAGAGCAGCCCCCACACCACCCACAGAATGATCTGTTCCCCGTGCCAATAATGCCGAGGCTGAGAGCCCCCACCAGCCTGATTCTGCAATGAGAGAAACCAAGAAAAGGGAAGCTCATAGAGCAAAATCACAGCAAGTGTTTGGTATTTGCATTTAGGCTGTGAGCCCATTAGGAAAACACCTTGATTTGTTCCTAGCATTCCTTGTCCCTTCAATGTGTTTAGATTTCTGCCTTTTTCCTCTTCACTTTTGAGCTACCAGTTTCAGAAATAGAATTTGGAGACTGATGAAACAGAAAAATGGCCCATTAGGGCTGAAGGGCAGGGACACTTCTGCAAGCCTTTGTTTCTGGATTTAGAGACAGAACGCTGATAGAATTCAACAGCCCAGAAGCCTGGTCCAACTCAACACGATGATGCACCGCTTCCTGGTCTACTCCACCAGTGCCCCAGCAGTTGTGGTGAGATGGCCGAGGGAGGTCAAGCTCCATCTTCTCCAACAAGGAAATAGTTACCCCAGCTCGATGACTGGCGTCAGAGTGAATGTTCAAGAGTGCTGATAGCACTCAAGGAGTTTCCCACAGTGGACTGGTCTACAGTGGCCCTTGGAGGTAATGCTCTGAGAGCCAGACCTGTGGTTACCTCTGCCCATTGCTCTCTGGTTTGGGAGAAACCCAGCATCCAACTGTGTGGCTGTGCCCAAGGGAACGCTCCTACTGCCAGTTCCTTCTCTTGCTGGTGCCCATTTATTTCTACCTTCCATGCCCCCCAGTCTGTCAGGTAGCCAAGTTACTTCATAGCTGTTGCTTTCTTGGTGGGCCCCAGCAACCATGACACCTGCTCAGGGAGGTTCTAGTCTCACGAAGGTGATGCAGATTGCCAGAGCTCAGTCCTGACCAGCTCCCATGTGCCCCGCTGCACTTAGAGGGTCTTGTCCTGAGTCCCTAGTATGAAGCCACCTGAGCTGATGCTAAGGGAGGAAGGGCAGCTCAGAAAGAGCCGTGTGACTTTAGCTCCCTGCCCTGGAACCCGATAGAGCACCTTGCTAGCCAGCCCCAGAGGTGCGGAGGGGGGAGGGCAGTCAGGGACCTTAGAGCCTGGAGGGAAGATGGGTTAGATGCTCCTGATACAGGTATTTGTGGACTTGCAGCTTTTGACAGATGTTTCGAAGCAACCACAGGAACCAAATTGTGCAGTCGGTGGGTTATCAGCTCACATCCTCACCTTTGCCCCTGCAGGGGAGAGGCTCGGGGACACCTCTATCCTGACCTTTGTCCCCTGACAAACATTCTAGGGGACACAGTAGCACCGAGGGGACCTCCAGAACCCACAAGTTAAATTGTAATAGCTAGGTTCGTTTTACAAATAATAATATGCCCATGCTTTCTTAAGTCTAAGATGAACACATTTTACTTTTTAAAAATTTTAAAAATACAGGAAAGTTAAAGAAGAAAACAAAATCAGCTGAAATCCCATAAGCCAAGAGATAAGTACAATTAACACTTCATTGCCCACAAATGTGGCCTGTTGGGGAGGGCTGTGGCTTAATATCCTACCTCTACTCCCGTGTTTTTTTTCACCATGAGAGTCGTCTTACATCTTTAAATATTCCTCAAAACATATTTTGTTTTGTTTCACAGTGCTGAGGATGAAACCCAGGGTCTTGAGCATGCTAAACATGAGTTTCACCACTGAGCTGCACACCTAGCCCTAAATTAGAACATCATTTTTAATGGCTGTGTACAATAGAGATGCCACTGTTTATCTAAGCAGAGTCCTACTGCTAGACATGGCTTATTTCCTTGTCCCTAGATCTTAAATGACATCTGAATGGCCAAAGCGCCATCCAAGATGCTCAGGATACATTTGGCTAAGATCTGGTGATTTCTTGCTCAGAACTTCAGCCCCAGCTCTATCCTAGAGGCTCTACCTCCAAGTCAGGAACTTGTCCTCATCTGGGGTCAGGGAGTCTGGGCTGTGAACCTGGCAGCTGCATCCCTCTAACCCCTGTCCCTGCCCAGTATCTAGTAAACAGCTTCCTGGCAGGTTCCTCTAGGGGGACTGAGATGCTTCACCCCAGTAGATCATGACTTACCCATCCTTACCCACCCTGTGATTCCCCCAAGTCACCTAGTGTATCAGTTAGTAGAGCTGAGTGACAAATTACTCCCAGACCTAGTGGCATTAAACAACCATTAAACATTCTCAGGGACTGTTATCTCGGCTTGACAGACACAGGGCCAGGATGGTTTTTCTCTGCTCATAGTCTGGGGCCTCAGCTGGAAGCTGGAATCCTCTGGAGACTCGGGGACTCACATGTCTGGCAGCAGAAGCTGACAAACTGAACGCCCACGTGCAGAATCTCAGGGCGGCCTGAGCTTCCTCACAGCCCAGTGGCTGGGTCCCAGGGCAAGCACCCTGAGTACCAGAGAAAGATGTGACTCACAGGAGTCAGGGAACATCCCTTTCACCATCCTTCCAGGCCGGACCATGGACAGCCTGCATGGTTCCAGAGGAGAGGATGTAACTTCAGCTCCGGATGAGGCCTGACAGTGTTCTGGAAGGCAAGGCGGGAGGGGAGATGTTGCTGTGGTCGTTTTCAGCATCTCCCCCACCCCTGATCTCTCCCCAGCTCTGGGCTCCCCCTCCACCCACAGACCTTTCCTTTGTCTTCTATGTCCATGTACCTTCTAGGGCTCCCCAGGTCTTTGCATCTCTTTGCTGGTGTCTCGCCCACCTCCTGGGCTAAATGATCCCCTGTCCTCTTCCAACGACACTGCTTCTCTAAGGGCCTCCCAGAGAAAGCTGTCTCCCCTGCAGAGCTTGCTGTGAAAGCTCCCAATGCAGCACTCTGGCTGCCCAGCCCCATACTCAAGTCCAAAGTCACTTGGCTGGCAAGGGAGAAGGAAGACCTGAGGAAGCTTAGCATCCTGCAGAGGCTGGAGCAGAATGCCCGAGACAGGTCTTTTTGAGCCTGCAGCCTCCAGCAAAACTGGCACAATCTCAGGAAGAGAAGTCTGATGGGAGACAGTCATGAACACAGGTCCTTGGACTTAGGCTTGCAGGAAAGGGAAGTGGGGGCCAGACACTGACACCTCCCAGCCATCCCTCCTCCACCCTCAGGGAAGAAACCTTCTCATCCCCCAACTTCTTCCTCAGGGAAGAAGCCTACTGTCATCCCCCAACTTCTTTTCGGCTACTCCTCACGTTTGTCAAAGGTGACACCCCTCTGGTGTCGCCTCTTTGTCCCAAGTCCTGCCACACTATGTGAAATCACATCAGCATCCTTGGAGCTAAACACTGTAATTGACTTCCCGTCCTGAGCTCTCTGGCCTTCTTTTCTCCACCAGCACTTCCTCTCCAGCCTGGGCCTTGCCGTCATGCCTGACTGTCCCCCTCGTCATCTTCAGGGCCTTTGTCTAGCTCTCCCATCATGGCTTCCCATGCTCCCTATTCCTCACATCCTTTCCACCTCTACACCTGGCCCGCACCCTCATTGAGCCCCAGCATCTTGACCCTTCTATTCTCTCCCAGTACATCTGCCCTCCCAGGCTGGGCTACCCCGGCCATGGAAGGGCATCACTTCACCTCACCTGTGCAGGTACCCCAGTTCTCTAGGCCTCTGTTCCTCCTGGCTGTTCCCTGCTGGACCAGTCCCAACCCTCCTTCAGTATCACCTCCGGCTCTTCATCCCTGCACCCAAGCCGCAAGGTGATGTCAGAAGAATCAGACATTTGGCAAAGGCAAACGGTGGCCTCCTGGGGTGTCTACATCCTACTCCTTGGAACCTGACTTTGCCACCTTGCATGGCAAACAGTACTTTGAGGATATGATTAAATTAAGAATGTTGGTATTTATATATCAGTTAAAATTAATTATCTTGAGATAAGGAAATTGTCCTGGATTATCTAGGTGGACTCCATGTAATTACAAAGGTCCTTATAAAGGAAAGAGAGAGGCAGGCAGGCAAGTCAGAGGAGAGGTGATGGCAAGAGTGGAGGACAGAGTGATGGTGTCTCTGCCTGTGCAGATGGAAGGGACCATGAGCCAGGAGCAGCCTCCAAAGAGTAGAAATGTCAAGAAAGGTTTCCCCCTTTGAGCCTCCAGAAGGATCACCGCTGGCCTGACACCTTGATTTTAGCCTGGTGAGACATCCAACCTCCAGAAACATAGGATAATAAATTTGTATTGTTTAAGCCACTAATGTTGTGGCAGTTTGTTCCAGCAGCAATAGAAGATTAACACAGTGCCGAGACCTGCCTGAAGCCGGCGGCCTACTGCTTCCCAGCGCTCATTCTCCACATCTGCCCAGCTGTCATCCCGTGCCTCACAAAACCACACTTGATCTCAGCCAAAAGGCTGAGAAACAATCTCACAAAACCGTTCAGCTTTCCTGCATCCTTAAACTCCTATCTCCCTACTCTCAGACGCTGACGCCCTCCGAGGTCACCAGGGAAACAGAAGCCATTGGAAGGTAACTCTCTCAGCTCCTTGTCCCCCTACCTCTCACACACAAGTTTGCTGGGTGATTCATCTCTCGCTCCATCCTTACCATCCTGGTACAAGAGGAAGCCTTCCTCTTCCTGTCTGATCCCAGCCCTGCCACCTGAAGTCTGGTCGTTCCCCTCCCCTCCCCTAGAATCTTGCTCAAGCATATAACATGCTGATATCATATCTCTCTTAAGACTGCAAATAGGCCTCCCTCCAACCCACATCTCTTTCTAGCTTTCTGCTCCTCCCCCTCCTTTCCTCCAAAGCTAAGCACCTCACAAGAATGGCCTGTGCTTGCTGTCTACCCTTCCTGCCCTCCCCTCTGCCCCTCAGCTACAGCAGTTGGCTTTGCTCTATGACCTACCAGTTGTTCAAACCAAGGGACACTTCAGTCTCCACCTCTGTTACAGCTGACCTCATTGGGGGCTCATGCCTTCTGGAGGTGTCCTCTGTTCTCAACCCCTAAGACACTCCCCTCTTGGTTTCCTCTGTTTCCCTGGCTTCTCTTTGCCAGCCCCTTTTTGGGCTTTACTTCCATCCAGAATCGTTTAAATCTTAGGCTGCAGAACCCCAGGGTTCCGCTCTTAACTCCTCTCCACCTCTCCAACTCCTGGAGCAACCTCATTCCACCTCACTATTTTGAGGACCACTTGGAGACTAATGACCTTTAAGTCCATATTTCTAACTCAGCTCTTTCCCCCGCCTCCACCTCTCCGCTTGGTGTGTGTGTGGCAGCCTGCCCTTGTCTCCACAAATCTGTTCTCCCCTCTTTCATTGTAATGATGTCATCTTACCACGTAGCTACTCAGCTAATCCCCCAGACTCATAGGTATGGTCATGGGCATTAATTCCTGCCAACTCAAGTACTTTGTGCAACTCATGTATCTACTGCTTATAAGAACATTGTTTGACTTGAATTCCCCCCTCCCCTCTTCTTGTGCACTGGAGCTAGATCCAAGGAATACAGAATCTGAACCTGAACCAATCCTCCTAAAATCTAGTTTTTCTCCCTAACATGTTTCATCTTTGTCAACAGCATCATCGTCCACCAAGGTCTCCACATCTGCAATCCTTACTCCTTCTGTCCATACTTAGTCTTTCACCAAATCCCCTTGGGTGTGCCACCCAAATGGTCCCACACAGGCCTTCCACGTAGGCCCCCTCTTGCTTGGCTCCCACTAAGCCTGCCTCAGCTCAGGCCCTTAACAACTAACAGCCTCTTGTCATTGCGGCCTCATCGCCTTCAATCACCTGCTTTACTGCAGACGCATGGACACCCTGCTCAAACCCTTCAGCAGCTCCCAGCACTTGTCAGAGAGGCACACTAATTTCTGCATGGTGTATGAGGCCTTGTAAGGTTCGATTCCTGCCCACTTCTCTGCCCTTCCTCCTCCCTTTCCTTCCCTCTTTCTGTACCTGCCCAGACTTAATTGCATGCCACTTATAAATATTCCGGACCCCTTTCTTCCCCACACCCTCCACACCTGCTGCTTCCCTTGCCAAGCTCTGCCCTAACTCTACTCTTTCTCTAGTTTATTCATGAGCTCTCTCCTCACTTACCCCTCCAGCACTGCTTCCCCTACCCTAGAGGGCTGGTGTATTAGTCAGCTTTTCTTTGCTGGAACAAATTACCCAATACTCATAAATTAAAGGAAGAGAGGTTTATATGGTTCATGGTTTCAGTGTATGGTTGGCTGACTCCAAGGCAGAAACATCATGGCAGAAGGGCCTGGCAGAGCAAAGCTACTTAATTCATGACAACCAGAAAGCAGAGCAGGGGAACAGTGCCAGACAGGAAGGGAACAAGGACCATCTCTAGGACCCGAAGTCATGCCTCCATGACTACCCAGACACACCCTGAAGTGTGCTTTACTAGTTCCCTAGGCAACACCCATGCCGATGAAGTTGACACAATTAAGCTTAACCACCACAGTTGGAGTCCCCAAGGTGGCCCTCACATACTCCTCTTTAGTTTTTATTTTGGTACTGGGAATTGAACTTGGGCTTCCAACTGGGCTAAATCCCCTGCTTTCCTCCTCCCCCTGCTTTTTAATTTTTGAGACAGCTGTCGTTAAATTGCTAAGTTTCCCACACTGTATTCAGACTTGCAATTTTCCTGTTTCAGCCCTGCAGACTGCTGGACTTGCAGGTGTACAGCACCACACCCAACTTTCAGTACTCTGAGCGATTCACTGGAAGGACTGACAGAACTCAAGAAAGTGAAGATAGTCACAGATACCATTTACTACAAGGACAAGATAGAGATTAAAATCAGCCCAGGAAAGGGGCGCACAGGGCAGACTCCAGGGGAGACCAGGCGTGAGCTTCCGGGCATCCCTCCCCAGTACAGTCACATGATCAGAATTTCATTCTGTCAGCAGTGACGGTGGCATGTGACAACACATAGAAACTACTGCCAGCCAGGGAACCTCACTTGAGATGAGACTTTGTGTTGAGGACTTTTTACTGGGGGTCAGTCACATAGGAACAGAGTGCCTGTTTGAGCTACCTTGGATGCTCAGGACCCAGCCTCCCGTCCCTGAGGTTAAACTGCCTGGCGTGCCCCACAGCCCTCACCATAAATCTCGTTGTTCACTTAACTATGCAGCCCAAGTCCCCAGCTATGTAGAATCGCTCATGTCAGGAAGGATACTTCAAGAATTTAGGCGTGGGCTGGGGATTTAGCTCAGTGATTAGAGTGCTTGCCTTGCAAGCACAAGGGCCTGAGTTCGATCCCCGGCACCACAAAAAAAAAAAAAAAAAAAAGAATTTAGGCGTATTTCCTAGAGCCATTTCTTTCTCTGGAACGTGCAGGGCTTGGCCAACCCCGGTCTGCTGAGTTAACCTGTGTACCCAGAACACCCTTTGCTTCCCCTCATAAGCTGCCATTATGGTGTACTCTCACCGATAAGTTGTGGCCCGCTCTCCCCACAGACTGTGGCCCCTACTCGTGGTATAGCCCTAAGGTGATCAGCCAGGGTTTGATGAATTAGTGGACTCAATCAATCGATGATAATAAGAATCACAAGGCAGTATTGCCCTAGCTCCATCCCTGCCTGGTCTTGAGGAACCACTATCCCCATCGGATTCCTCCAAAATCATTTCCAGAGGGACGATAATGAGGAGCATGGTCAATGAGGACTTCCACGTGCTTGTTGTCTGTGTGGCTTCTCTTGGCAGAGGGATGGTCACTGTTAGGTAACTCACTCTGCTCTGCTTGGTGACAAGTATCTCCCATGGCTACCCAGGCCACAGGTGCCAATTTCGCAGATGCCTTGCCACTGGAGGTCCCAGGGGGTGCCTCATGAAATAACACACATTACTGTCTCCATGTATGCACATTCGCTATTACATTTCATTCTCGCCATAATCCAGGAAGTAGACGTTACCTTCCTGTGGTATGAGCAAGGACGTGGGCTCAAAAATGTACACAGTCAGTCCACAACAAAGCCGAGCTTGAGGGCTGTGACTGGCCCTTCCAGGAAGTGTGCACACTTTCCCAACGGCCTTGTGCACCAAACATCTGCCACTTCACACACAGGCCTGATGTTTGCCATATTCTGGGCGTCACCCGTACAATTGCTTATTTCATCTTTTTCTTTAAATTGATATGCTTTATTTATTGATAGGCTTTAAATTGATGTGCCTTGCCCTAAAGAAATGCTTTCAATGAAAGCACAGGTTTGGTGCTCTTGGTCCACAATAAAAGGCACTTATCCCCATGCTGCCGGCTTTCCTCTCCTAAGGGTCTCTGGGGTGCGCTTTGTGAACTCTGCCCTCAGCCACAGGTCTCCCCAGGGCTCCATAGAATTGGCCCAGCACACGGCATCATGGCCCCGTGCTGGGCCCTTTTGTCCTGCCCGGAGCTCTACCCTGTGACTCTCCAGCCTGGGTGAGTTCTACCCAGGGATCCCCTCAGCACCCCTAGTACCATCTTCGCTGCCTTAGTAGTCTGGGGACTTCTCAAGGGCTGGGAGGGCATCTTTTGCTGTGCCCGGGGCAGGAATCCCCTAGAGCCTAATCTGCTGCCGGTGCCACAGGGCTTCCAGGGTGGGGTCAGGGCAGTCCAAGAAGGCTTCCAGGGCCCGAGGGAGTAGGGAGAGGAGAACTGCTGGGGCAGAGGGGTGGTGGAGTGTGGACAGGAGGAGGGCATCTCGGGTGCAGTGAGCTGGAAAGCAGCGCTTCCCAAACTTCCCTGGGGCCAGGCATTTGGGGAACTGATATACCATCTCTTACTTTGCTGAAAGAAGCACCTGTACTTTACTAAGCACGCGTTTATTCTCCAGCTGCCTGCCTCCCTGGGAGTGTGGGGAAGAGTGTTCGGGGAGCCACAACCGATGCACGGCTCTGGGGCCCCTGGGCAGAGGCTCCCGGGATGGAATTGAGGGCTGCCAGGCTGAGAGAGGAGGGAGATGAAGCGGCATTGGGAGATCAGGTGAGCTGGAGCCTGGGTAGTTGGAACCCTGTGTTTTTTGTTTTTGTTTTAAGATTCTAAGATTAAACACTCTAGGTCATTCCTCAGTCTAATTAAGCCTGAGCTCAAAATCAGATCAGCTCATTACCAAAGAACGTTTATTTGTTTCTGGTCTGGGCTTCAGAATAAAGCCCACCTCTGAGATATGGTATTTCTCTTCCTTCATTATATTCTGGACCTTCTTGGGAAAAGAGCAATTTTTTTAGGACAAATGAAAACTGACTCATTTTGAAGGAGCTGAGTGGGACGTTTTCACTTTGAGGATTGTAGAAATGTGAGTTCTGAGAAAGCAGTTTCTTTTTGAACTTGAACGCACAGAGGATGATCATGTCCTCCTAAGACTTCCCTCAACACC
This sequence comes from Hystrix cristata, assembly GCA_004026905.1. Classification (NCBI taxonomy): domain Eukaryota; kingdom Metazoa; phylum Chordata; class Mammalia; order Rodentia; family Hystricidae; genus Hystrix; species Hystrix cristata. The sequence goes on along the minus strand of PVJO010002890.1, from coordinate 123,759 downwards.
TAAAGGCAAGTTAGCCATCGGTCCAGGTGGTCCCAGATCTGCCCCAGGGGCAGCTCTTAGGTTCTTGTGACCTTACACCACATGGAAATGTCTTTTGGCTCATCTGGGAAAATAAAGTATTTGAGCTTCTGTCCCTTGTGTCTTTAGTTCATCTGTTCATCCATCCATCCATCTACCCAACAGTCATTCAATAAGCACCCATGCCAGCAATTGGGAGACAGAGGCAGGAGGATTGCAAATTCAAGTCCTGCCTAAGCAACTTAGTGAGATATTGTCTCAAAGTTTAAAAAATAAAAAGGGCTGTGGATAGAGCTTAGCCCAAAAGCCCTGAGTTCAATCTTCAGTATCACACACACACACAAAAGCATTTATGCAGATGAAACTTCTAGCCAGGCTTGGATCCAGGGTAGGTCCTTAGAGTAGACCTTGAATGAGCACGTAACACAGTCTTGGGACCCTTTATTTCAAGAAACTTATCATCCACTGGGGAAAAGTCATCCATCTGTAGTCCATATACAACAGTAACAACAGTAGTCACGGCCACCCTGTATCAACTGCCTGCTTGGGCTGCCAGAACAGAATGCGGTAGGCTGGTTGGCTGAGGCAGCAGAACTGTATTCTCTCCCAGGAGTAGCGCTGGGAGGCTGGGTGCAAGGCCCCAGCACAGGTGGACTCTGTTGCCATCTCCCCTCCCTGGCTTGCAGACAGTGGCCCTCTGGCTGTGTCCTCCCACGGTGGAGAGAGATGGGGTGTCTTTATAATCTCATCATGAGGACCCCGCTCTCATTACCCCCACAGGCCTCACGTGCAGACACTGTCACCTTGGAGGCTTCCACACAGGAACTTCAGGGACACTCTTCAATCTGTAGCATCTGTCACATGCTAGGCTGGTAAAATGCTTCATCACTAACCCTCACTCCTGGCCCCGCCAGGCCCATTGCCCTCGTTTGACAGAGGAAGAAAACACTGCTTAGAGAGGCTCTGGGCCTTCTGGAAGACACACTGCTGGAGACCGGCCAACAGGCTGTGATTCTGCCCCTGGCTCAGTCCCTCGCAAGCTTTGCCCGCTCTCCTGCTGCCTCCCTAAACACCTCCTGCCTGGTGCCCTGGAAGCGCAGCATCTGAGGGGACCTTGTAGCTGTTGCGCACTCCAGCACCTGACCTCCTTCCTGGCTCAGCAAGGCTCTGGCAGTGCAAAGCCACAATCTGACAGCAGCCTCATAAGCAGAAAAGTCTGTTTGAGGAGATTAGGAAAAAGGGAAGAGAAAAGAGACCAGTCTACAATCGCTGGCGCTGCCAGAAAAGTGGTTCGGCCTCCCCAAAGGGTTTCAAAAGGAAGAGGCCATCGAACTTTAATGTTCCCACTAATGCTGGGCTGGAGGATTTGGCACAAACCTGCCCCCGCTACAGGAAAGCACACCCAGAGTTGCTCTGTGGCTGCCCTCACCGAGGGAGGCCTGGCTTCTTCGTTGGCCCACAGTGTCATCGTGGCCACCACTGGATGAGGCCCACATGCCATGACCCACTCAGGGCATTTTCCAAGACCTCCAAAGGCAGCACCAGAGAGCAGCAGGTGCCCACCCACACCAGAAAACCCAAACTACATTTGCGTTTCTTCAAATGACCCTGTATTTACTCATAAGGATAAAATTAAATAGCTTCTCTCAAGATGTGATGTCTTAAAACACTAGAACCTTCTCCTGGTTCCCCAGTTGCAACTTTGTCAGGGTGCCTGGAACACAGTAGGTCTGCTTGAGGCTGCCCAGCATCCCCAAGAATCTCATCTTCCTGGTTTCTGAAACTGGGTCTACAGGGGCAGCACAGTGCAAGGGGCTCAGAGACTGTGCCACATCCCAGCACCCAGGTGTTCTCCAGGGAGGGGACCCACCCTCCTGGGGACAGATAAATCACTGTCTAAACTGAGCAAGTGATGTGGCAGGGATCTGTGGGTCAGTCAGCAATCATCTGGGAAGGATTAGCCTCCCCTGGGAACACAGAGTAGAGGGCAGGGAGGGAGGATAGGAGAGACGAAGGTCTAGAGAGAAGTTTTGCAAATTATAATCTGGTGGGGAGGCTGGTTTCATAAACATGAAAGTTGAGTGGGAATAGCACAAACACCAGCCTGTGGCTGGAGCCGCTAGGTCTCCACCCAGCTCTGGTGCCTGTTTGCTGGCCACTCGTGGCTTATCACATTTTCTCTCCGGGCTGTGAATTCCCCTTGGCTCACAATAGATCTTGAAGGTTTCTCCCAGCTCTGACCAGTGGTTCAGAGTCTGGGCTCTGGGTCGTGGATACTTGACCTCGCCGTTGCCTTGCTGTGTGATCTTGGACATATCTCTGAGTCTTTGGGTCCTCCACTGTAAGATGTACTCGTGCGTGGCTTATGTGAAGATTAACTCTGATGACATGTAAAGGCTTAGCAGAGTGCTTGGTAGACAGCAAGCGCTCACTGAAAATGGGCTGTTTGTAGCTCGGCATGGTGGCACAACCCTGTAATCCCAGCTCCCTAGAAGGTTGAGGCAGGCAGGATGGTGGAAAGTTTGAGCCCAGCCTGAGCAACTTAGTGACAGAGACTGTGCCTCGATTTTTTTTTTAAAAAGGGAGGGGGCATGGATGTCATTCAGTATGAACCCCTTGGGTTCAATCTAGTACTGAAAATAGAAAAATAGAGCTGTTATCACAGTTGGCATTAGCATTTGCATTCTGTGATTCCGGGGCTGGATGCCCGAAAGTTTCTCTGCTCAAGGGCAGAGTCTTCCTGTTACCTATGTCCACCTGAGGCCTGGATTTTGAAGCTCAGGGTCCTGCCCAGCTCAAAGGTCTGTTCCTGGGCATGTGTCAATCTCTCAGACACAGAAAAAGGGCACTCTGCTGAGTGAACACAGACCACGAGGTAAAACTCAGGAAGGATGTAGGAGCCAAGACCTTGAGAGCTAGCTAGAGGGTGTGGAGCAGGTGGGACCCTCGGGTGGGGGTCTCCCACCTCCACATGTCCACTGCTGTGTCTACGCGCCCACTGCCTGTGAATCAGCCTACATCTTTATGTACATATTTATTTCATAGGTGAAAACCGGAAAGTCTGTTTTGCCTGCCTCTAACAGAAGGAAAACTGAAAATTGCTTTGAAAAGGCCTGCGGGGAAGTCCTGCTGGGTTCTTGTCCCTTTCAGGCTCTTCCCCTTTGAAAGGGCAGTTGGCAGATGTCAAAAAGGTGTGAAAGATGGACTGGCCCCAAACAAGCTTCTCCTCTGGACCAAATAGCAGCGATGGGAAAAGAAGTGAAAAGAAACTAAGGCTATCGTGGCGAGGTCAGAGCTGGGAAGACTGAGCCTGGGAACTGGCTGAAATCTTCCTGTCATGTGGGGGATGAAGTGGGGCTCGCATAGGAGGGGGACTCCAGCACCCTGGCGGGGTCCCTGTGATGTCCCTCAGAAGGTTCCTGGGATACCCGGACCCCAAAATGAGGAAGCACTTACTGTCTACAGGGGTTCCCTGAAGTGCCCCTCAGCCCTCACACCTAGGCGAGCAAGTGGGACCCTCCACAGCCCCTCCCAACCTCACCTCGCAGAGGTCTCTAGTGTCACTGTCGAGAGCCTTCTCTCCTCACCCCAAACTGGGGTATTTCTGGCTCCAAGTGGAGAAGAAAGCCCTGAAACCTGAGCAGAAGCCATCCTCAGTGACACGCCTGGAGACAAGCATTAATAGAAGCCTTCCTCAGGCCCCTGACACGTCTGGGCAGCTGCTCAGCCCCATCTGGTGTCCCTCAGCCCCAAGGCCAGCCCACTCTGGCTCGGCCCGAGCGCACTAAACTTAGCTTCCACCCCCACTCCACAGCCACTGCCACCACGCTAGTTGGGCGGCCACCTACCCTAGGAGACGCTGCTGCACCCTGCTCGGAGCACCACACCTCAGTGACCACCATGTCCCAGACCAAAGCCCCGAAGATTCGTGTGACCCTCTTCTGCATCCTGGTGGGCATGGTGCTGGCCATGGCGGCCGTGGTGACCGACCACTGGGCTGTGCTGAGCCCCCACATGGAGCAGCACAACACCACCTGCGAGGCGGCCCACTTCGGCCTCTGGAGGATTTGCCTCACGCGCGTCACAGTGGATGCCAGTGAGGACAGGAGTTGCAGACGCCTCACCCTGTCTGGGGGTAACGTACCCACTCTCCATCCCCCACCCTGCCTCTTGCCCTTCCCTGTGTCCCAGAGAAGTTGCCCGGGGGAGATAAAGCAGGTTTCTCGGCCTCAGGACAGAGCAGCCACCCAGCCCTCCCTGCAGGGGGAAGAAGCTCGGAACTATATGTGCTAGCGCTGGTGTCCAGAATCGCCTGTAAAACCAGGGCACTTGTCTCTGGCCACTTCCGTCTTGCCAAGGCTTAGGGCTTCGGCAAGAGAAGACTGCAGCACAGGAGGGACAAGAGGGACAGATCTGCCAGGCAAGGGCCTTCTGGCCCCAGCAGTGGTCACTCATTGGCGTCCCAGCTCCATTCTCTTCCTTCAGGGACAGGTTTGTGTCCTCAGGCTGGAGGGACCCCTGGAGGACACATAGGGCTGCTGTGGGATTTTTGGGGTCCCACGCAAAAAGAAAACAGTATTCTCTCTTCCCAGTTACTAAGAATGTGACAGTAGAACTTGAAAGCAGGCATGGGGCCTTTCTGGGTGCAGGGCCTGGAGCAACAGCATAGACACAGGTCTGTGAGGCAGGACATGGCTTGTCGTAAGAACCCACAGTCCATCTGTGTGTGCAGCGACCCCCTTAGCTCAGGCTGCTCAGAGCTGCTCAAAATTCCTGGATTTTAAGGGTAATCCTTGATTCGCTACCATGTGACCCAGCCAACTTACAGGTGAGTTCCTTGCCAACGACACCAACACAAGCATGACTGTCTCTATTCTGCAAACCTGGAGCCCTTGGGATGCACACTGAATGAAGCATGTCCTAGAGGAAAGAGCATGCCAAGGAGAATCGGGCCGGGCTCTCTCCATCATCACCTGCCACCTTCCCAAATGACTATTAGGGAACAATGAGGCTCATCTCAGCCTCTGCTTCCTCCTCTATAAGATATAGGACTTGGGCTCAGCAGCTTAAGATTGCTTGCCATCCTTCCAGACATGTCTCCTAGGTGGCAGTGGGCCAGGGTATGCGTGACATCCCTCCTGATGTTCAGAAGTATTTCTTTCTATTGTCAGACCAGCCGTTCCTTGAAATCCACCCTGCAAGAACATCAGTGCTGAGTCCCAAAAGATCTTGCAGTCTTGCATGTAGGACAAAGAGCCCAAACCCCACCTTCCACTCTTCTCATTTCTCTTCCTCCCCGCTGCTTGCTCCAGGGTACCCCAGCCTCACCCCTGCTGGGTACCCAAAGACTCGTAAATACTCAGCTGTCTTGGAAACACCAAGTCTGGTAGTGGAGAGCTTTGACAGGCGTGGGCATATGCTTGAAGGGTATCATATAGCCCAGATGCCACACCCCTTGGCTGCTGCTCCACACTCGTAAACAGATGCATCATCCAGCCAACGCCCTGGGCAGAACAGGGCAGGGCAGGGCAGGGCAAGAGACAGCTTCTCCAGGGACCATGCACAGGAATGCATATTATGGTCCTGTCCACCTGTCCTGTCCTTGAAGGCTTCTGCCTTTTAAAGTCAGCAGATGAGGAGAGCAGTGAGCAGAGAGCATGCAGGGAGGAGACAAACAGGCAAGAGGACAGGGCTCAGGGGACCAGCAGGCACTGCTTGGCCTTGAGGCTGAGCGGTCAGTCTGTGTCCCCGCCTTCTCACCCTAGTCCAGTCATGAATCACAGTTCCCACACTTGTGACACTGAGCACCACCTTCCAAAGCATGTTCCTGCCTTTTTCTGTCTATTTTTCCTACAAGTGGATATCTTTTCCCTACTCTCTCCGCCTTTCCAGTTTTCCCTGGGACCACTCGTCTCTGGAGAGGAAGAGGCTTTATACATGTTTTCTCATTTAATATTAACAATTACAATAATAGTACACAATGTAGCACTGTGTGGCAAATATGGCTGTGATTTATCTGTATTAACTCAGAATGACATCAGAAAAAGTGACAGTAAGAACCCCCTCCAAAAATTTTTCTGCTCCACAAAAGGAATGAGAACAGTGTCAAAAAAAACTGAAGATTTCACATTTTCAGAACTCTGGAGATTAACCAAAATATAGCAACCCAGCAAATGCTTATTCAAGAAAAATGGGTGACTCTCAGGAGAAACAATGAGTTTTACGATGTTTTAACTTGGCTGTATTCCCACTCCCCCTTCCCCAGTTCTACCTTATGTTTGAAAACCAGCATCCCACAGTCTGTGAAAGCCAGCAGCCTGGTAGCCACTCTAAGGACAGAGTGGGGCCGGATCTTTTTCAAAGCCCTGTTCCCAGAGTAACAGTCATTATCTGACCTATCTGGTCATTCCCCAGAAGTCACCTCTTGCAAGCTGTCTTTAATTGACCTATCTCTGAGCTTATTCAGTGCAAACAGCCTCCCAAGAGATACTTATTTGAAACAATTAGAGACAATTGTTTAACATCTTGGCTGCCTGAGATAACAGCTGGAGGGAAATGATAGGCTAACCAAAAATCTGGAGAATCAGATATCCCTAAGTGGCTTTTAAAAGCTTCAACATAATCCTGGGACTCTAAAAGGCAGTGGGTGTGCACAGTGATTAGGAGACATATGGGTTCCAATCATTTTAGGAAATTTGTTAACTGACCACTAAGCTAACAGAACAGAGATGTAAGTGGTCACACATGACAAAGAATGCAGACTTTACAAATTAGTTCAGAAATGTCACCAAACAAACAGCAGCAACAGGAACAAACTTCAAGAGAGGGTAGAATCTGATTTTTAGAGTTGCCACATTACATTAATTTTAAAAACTACAAGTCATGCAAAGAATTAAAATGATATGGCCCACATATAGAAAGAAAAAGCAGTCAACAGATCAGTCTTTAAGGAAGTCCAGATATTGGATTTATTAACTATCTTAAGTCAACTATTTTAATTATAGTCCAAGAACTAAAACAAACCATACCTAAAGAACTAAAGAATAATATGTCATGAAATAGATAATATTGATAAAAGGATAGGAATTATTTTTAGGGGAATTTCTCCAGGAGAAATTCTGGAGTTGAAAATTTCAACAGAGGGGCTCAATAGCAGATGCAAGCAGCCGAAAGAAAAAAGTCCAAGAACGTGAAGATAGGTCAATTGAGATTAGCCATTCTGGGGAACAGACAGAAGAAATAATAAAGAAAATGAACAGACCTTCAGAGACATAATGGGAATCTCAGAAGAAGTAAGAAAAGAGGAGAAAGTACGTGTAAAAATAATGGCAGGCTTGGCCTTTTTAGGGCAAGACAGCAGCCTGCCCCAGTGCCCTACTTGCCTTGTGCCCCATCTTCTCCTCTGCTTTTGTGCGGACACTGGGGCATGATGCCCTTGATCCCAAGAATGTCAGGGGATCCCTTCACCACCCACATGAGCCCAGGCTGGAAACCAAGGTCATAGCTAGCCTTCCCCACTGAGGAGCAGTCCTCTGATCTCCGGGCTTGGGTCTTGGGATTTCTCCCGTCAGTCTTATCCATTGCTTCAGTGGGTGCAGGAGGAGACACCACACATAAACAAGGCTGAGAACTGACAGAGCATCTTTTACCAAAAGGCTGATGACAACATAGGTATCGATGGAGTAAGAACTTTCTTCCCATCCCTAAAGCACTAGCTTCCTAGGGTTTTGCACAAATCAAATTATTTTTTAATCTATCCAAGGTTTTGACAGGCACTTGCTACCTAATACATTCTCGGTAATAAGCCAGACCATCTGCTGTTCACTCAAGATCCCCAAGTGCCCACTGTTCTGGACGTCAGCACTCCAGATAGGATTCTGCACACCCAGTTACTCTGGAACCAGAATATGTGGTTAGCCAGTCCACTCCATCCCCAGCCAAGCCCAAACCTGAGCTCACCAGGCTTCTTTTTTTTGGGGTTTTTTTTTTTGTTTGTTTGTTTGTTTGTTTGTTTGTTTGTTTTGGTGCTGGGGATCGAACTCAGGCCCTTGTGCTTGCAAGGCAAGCACTCTAATCACTGAGCTAAATCCCCAGCCCCTCACCAGGCTTCTTAAGGAACAACCCACTTCACATTTTAGACCTCAGAGTTTTATAGGGATAGAAATATTAAAATCACAACAAGCCATTTGCATATACAAAGTTGACTGCAGGAACCTCAGAGATTCTAATTATCACCCCAGTCATACTCCTGCTGTTGGGATCTCTGCCCTCTTGGGGCTGAAGCCTACAAGGTCCTGTGCCAGGGTGATGGATCAGAGAGGGGGAGGGGGCGGGGCTTCCAGGGGCACGGCAGCAGGCTTGGAATCTGCAGAGTCTGCACAAGATCATCCCTGTCCCTCTCCACCAAACGCCTTGCCCATGACTAAGTGGCCCACACAGGGCCTGCCTCGCATGGCTTTCTTTTTAACATGTCCTTGTTGCTCAGCTTCCCAAACATCACCTACCCAGACAAAGAACAAGGATGGGGAAGGCAAGATCACTGCAGGGTCTGCCCGTGTGACAGGACCCTGGGCCCTGTGGATGACACTGGCAGCTGCCTGGCTTGGTTCCTCCTGATTGAGGTCTGGGTCTGATGTACCCACTCTACATTAGGGGACATTAGGAACCATGACAGGGCTTGTGGTCTCCCAGGTTCAGGCAGAAGATCCTGGCTTTCCTCCTGTACAGGAGAGAAGATGGAGCTGGGTGTAGAGGCACATGCCTATAATTCTAACACTTGGAAGGCAGAAGGATCCCTCAGCCTGGGCTACAGTTTAAGTCTAGCCTGGACTACTTAGTGAGACTCTATCTCAAAACAAAAACAAAAAGAGAGAAAGAGAGAGAGAGATCAGCCTACCATCCTCAGGCCCCAAGTCCAGCCACATTAGAGAGAAACAGAGGCTTCCAGAGCCCTGAGAAGAAATCTTATCCACTTGGGTGCCCCTTGTCCCCTCTTCCCCATTTCAGAGTATTGCATAGAGGAAAACAGCAAGGGAAACATTGTGCTTGGACCGTCCAAGGGAAAGCTTCCCCAGAAGTGCATCGCCTTGCCCTCACAGACATATGGCCTACCCCGGTGCAGCTGAGCTCAGACAGTTTTTATCCCAACACCCAGCAGCAGTCGCCAGGCTCTGTCCGGCCAGAGTGGAGCTTGGTGTTTATCTGGTGGAGCTGACTCCAAACGTTCCCTCAGCAAGCGTCACCTCAGCAACCCAGAAGGACCAAACAGCTGTGGCCGGCCGAGCTTTCGAGGTGGCCTGGACTCACAGCCCCCACCTCGGAAGCCTTTTAACTCACAGATAGCGAGGAGTCAGGAAGGCAGCTGACCGTGAAATACACTTGAATTCACTCAATTCTTCTCAGAGGATTTTTCAATGACAACTGAAATTGGCTCTTAAAGAACGAAACAGAAATGTTCCTTTGTCCAGAGGGAGACCTCGGGAGACTACTGACATTGCATGAGCTGTTTTGAAGCAGACTCCAGAGAATCTACGGCTAATAATCTAACAAATATAAGAGGTTCACATTATGCTTTAAAATAGCAGTGGGTGCTATGAGACAGAAAAGCACAGGACTGATTCTGACATCACCACCAGCCGTCAGGCACTCCAGGTAACTCGGCTCAGACGCAAAGTCATTTAAATTTAGATGCTAGCAGAGAAGGCTTTTTACTGCCCAGAACATTTACTGCTGCTACCCCAGGCCCCATCTCCAGCATCACCTCTTTCCTGGAGCTTGGGACGGGCAGCAGCCCTGACTCTGGAGAGGGTGGACTGGGGAGGAAACAGGATAAGTGGCAATCAGATGAGGTAGCCAGACAGAAGGAAACTTTCATCCCAACAAAAGCTATGACTTTGGCAGCCCCTGGGGTACATTTCAAGAAGTAGCTGCTTCCTTCTGATCATGCAAATATAGCCTAGAGCTAGATGAAGCGATGAATTCCAAACTGTGCCATTGAAATGGAAGGCAAAAATATTTTTCTATCGAGGGTCCTGGACCCACAAGAGAAAGAAATCAGTGAAAGGCCTCACGCAAATAAAAAGCAATCTAATATAGTTTTTAAAATAAACATAAAATAAAATAATCCACTCAGCAACTTCCTAAGTCAGTAGTGAAGAATATTAAAGGTATTCGACAAGCAATAAGACTATATTTTGATGTTATGGTATGTCTAGTTATGAGACAGAGACTAAAGGGGAAAAATGCGAGTGAATTATATTTAAAATTAGTATGAATTTCCTTGAGCTGAACCCCTCTGTTGTCTCCCCATCCAATTCAAATTTGAGGTCCTACCGCCCACAGACCCTCAGGACTTGTGCCTGTGTGCAGCCCGGACACGACCTTCCGTGACGAACTGCCTGGTCCACCTGGTCATTGTCATAAAAGCCAGAGATGACATGACATGGTGGTCAGAAGTCAGCCTTCCAACAGAGGTTCTCTACCTGCATGCAAATCAATCCAGCGACCGCCCAGAAGAGCCCTTGTAGGGTATTTTAAGAGGCCCATAATGGGGTTTTCTAACCTGACTGAGCATCAGCATCTCCTGGAAAACTTTCAAAAAATGGTACCTCCCATGACCCCCAGTGAATCAGGGCAGGCCTGAGTCTGACAAGAAAGACGGCCCTGGATTCTGGGCTGGTCCCAAGCTTCTCAGCCCAGGCACCATCGATACTTTGGGCTGGATAATTCTATGCTGTGGGGGCTGCCTGGGCCTTTGTAGGGTGTTTAGTGGCATCTCTGGCTTCTACCTACTAAATGCCAAGAATGCCCCCCTCTGTACTAAAATGTCCCCCAGGGAGAGGCACTGGCCTGGATGTTCCCTTCTGCGTTGCCCATGTATCCTACACTTCTGACAAATGACATGAGCCTGCACTTCGGTTACCCCATCTGCCTTAGTCACATGCTGTCTGCCCTGTCAACTCCTGCAGTCTTCGCTCCCTGAGGACCTCCCAGCTTCTTATGCAACCCCATTATGCTGCTGAAATGTTGTTCTAAGGGTCAGAGAACAACAGAGTCAGGATTTGGGGGACGGTGCCATGTGCTCTCAGTCCCTCTGTCCTGGCTTCTGGTCCTTTTTCCCAACTCACAGCTGCCTCCCTTCTTCACAGAGAAGAACTGTTCCTACTTCAGACATTTCAACCCAGGAGAGAGCTCGGAGATCTTCGAATTCACCACACAGAAGGGTGAGACAGCAGACAAGAGGTGGCGGGTGGCGGGAAGCGACTTCTGTGGCACGCTGCTGAGCCAGGGGGTCAGTGGGCAGAAAAGTGCTGACCGCCCTGCCCCTGATGGAAAGCATCTCTGCCACCTCCCTGTTGTAGGGCCACAAATGGCAGCGTCCCTCTCCAGGTGCCCAGAGCATATCCATCAGTGCTGGGGACAGCTGGCAAAGGAGATGTTTCTCGCTAGCTCTAAGTCTCAACAGGAACACATTTTCCAACAGAGCCCAGGGGAGGCTGCTGTGTCAGGAGCTGAGGAAATGGAGCAACTGATCACAGTCCTGGAGAAGGGTCTGGGGGTCGGGATTGAGTCCATATACACAGGGGAACAGGGTCCTTCGCCTATAAATCATTCCCTGAGAACTGGGAAGAACCATCGTGGAGTCACATCATGGAGTCCAGAGACAGGTGCACCACAGTGTCCAGCTCGGGCCTGGACATGTGTGGATGGCTGCACGTGATGTGCATGTGCCCACAGAGACAGACACACGCACACACACACATACACACACACACACGCACACACACATTGCCAGAGCCTCACACATGGGACACCCACACACCCCGACACATCCTTACATGGGGCACACACACACACCAGCAGATCTCACACACAGCACTAGGTGACACCCCCACACACCCTCACACACACACTAAGTGCCACCCACACTTTCGTTCTTGATCCAGGTCACACCACCCCCAGCTCAGTGCCTCCTTTTGCCTGTCACTTGGAGGAGGATTTCTGCCCTAGAAAAATCTCTGGCCACAACCTGCCCAGCCCTCCATGGCCTCTGCCCCAGGGGAAGGGGGGTGGTGGGATAAATCCTGTTAACTCCTGGCCTCCCCTTCCCCAGTGTGACTCAGAGTGAGTACATTTCTCAGTCAGGTGTGAAATGGAAATTGCCACTCACCTGGCTAAAGGTACAGCCAGCCAATGGGGATGGGGCCCAGGCCTGAAGCCCTCTCTGTTTTGTAGAATACAGCATCTCGGCAGCGGCCATCGCCATCTTCAGCCTAGGCTTCATTATAGTGGGCACCATCTGTGCTCTCCTGTCTTTTGGGAAGAAGCGGGATTACCTGCTGCGGCCAGCATCCATGTTCTACGCCTTCGCAGGTAGACCAGAGCTCCCGCTATGCCCTACAGCGTTGGAGGATGAGGTCTGGAGTCCCCCTCCTCCCTCCCGCGTACCTCAGGGCTTGCGCAGAAACAAACTTGGCTGGGTCCTCGGTGAGCCCAGGAGCCCTAAAAGAGAGAAAGATATTGCTGTTCTCCTCAGTGACACTATCTTTAAGGCACTGAGAAAACTTCTCAGAGAGCAGTTACCAAAAGATGGAAGGAAATGTGGTCCAATTCCCGCCGGCCTCCTAAGGGACTTGGGAATTGCATGGGGTGGGGTGGGGGGGCAAGTGGGTCTGCAGGTTCCCAGGCAGAACCATCTGGAGGAAGGTCCCCCACCCCATCCCCCAACCAGGGTAAAGGCCTTCTACACCGAGCAGTAGACGCAGGCTGGGAAGATGAGGGGTGGTGGCAGTGGCGCCTTCAAGGACTCCTGAACTGCCCCGGTTCCGTCCCCAGGGCTCTGCATCTTGGTCTCAGTGGAGGTCATGCGGCAGTCGGTGAAGCGCATGATCGACAGTGAGGACACCGTCTGGATCGAGTACTACTACTCCTGGTCCTTCGCCTGTGCCTGCGCCGCCTTTGTCCTGCTCTTCCTCGGTGGCATTGCTCTCCTGCTCTTCTCCCTGCCTCGGATGCCCCAGAACCCCTGGGAGTCCTGCATGGATGCTGAGCCTGAGCATTAGACCTTGGGGAGCTTAGCCCCAGCCCAGAAGCTTCAGAGAGGAGGCAGGAGTTTTACATCTGCCCCTTTCCCTCTGTCCCGCCTCCCACAGCTGTGGGCTGCTTCCCTCTCTGAGCAACTCTCTGGGCTGTGACAGTCTCCTCTGCAAACAGAGCAAGCGGACATGAGCCAGACCTGCCCAGGGTCGGAAGGAGGAAGGCCAGCAGGTGCACAGGTGTTTGGAGGGGCCCCACCTTCTACAGAGCCTGAGGTTGTCCCTGCTGCGCCAGCGGCCTATGATAAGCTACTCCTGTGGTCTTTAAAAACCTTGCAGGGACAGCCTGTGCTCATTCAGCAGTTCTGGGTGTCATCTGTGTAGAGAGCCAGCGCCTCTTTCCTTGGTGACAAGATACACCCTTTTCAGTGAAACGAGTATCCCTCGTTGGCATCCAGGAGCCCTGAGGAGCATTTTTAACTGGGTAGAATCTGACTGTGGTTTGAAATAAAAGCTCTCAGAAAGCCTGCTCTTTTCCTTGCACCCTGCATAGCAATTGCTTGGCTCAGGGCCATGGCCAGGGACCCCAGACCCCAGGGGAGGAAAGAAGATGTGTCCCTAGGAACAGTGAAGATGCTCGGGAGAAGGCAGGGAGAGGAGAAGCAATGCAGTGTGGCTCATAGGTTCTGAATTCCAGCCAGTATCTCGGGGCCCTGGGATTGTTTGGGAAGAAACTGGAAACCCTCTGAGTAGTCAAGGGTGTTAAAAATAGGAGGGGTTATTTCTAGAGTCAGGCCCGCTAAGAATCCAGTGCCAGCGAAGTGCTGCAGCAGCCCAGCCATGGGGCTCTGGTTTCTGATGCTGGGTTTTTGCTTCAAAGAACATCAGGAAGCAGGGCTTAGCAATTAAACATGCAGGGCCACGCAGAGCAACACCATTTATGCTCCTCTGCCTTCCCAAACCTTCTGTGTTGTCACTACAGAAGCAGAAATCAGATGTGGCTGGAAGACAGGATCCTCATGCTCCTGGCCATGAACACCATGGTCCCACTTGGAGCGTGCCCTGCCAGAGCTGGGGTCGGCAGACCTTAGCCACTGCCTCTTCTTGGTCAGCCTGAAAACTAACAGTGTTTTTTTTATATCTCTAATGGTCTTATGATTATCAAAAATATTTCATGACACATGAAAATTACATGAAATCCAAGTTTCAGTGTCTATAAATAAAGTTTATTAGCGCACAGCCATGCCTGTCCCAATGGGTGTACGATGTGGCTGCTTTCATTACAAAAGCAGTGTTGGGGGGGTGGGGATTTAGCTCAATGGTAGAGCACTTGTCTAGGAAGCACAAGGCCTTGAGTTTGATCCCTGGCAACACTCCCCCCCAAAATAACAACAACAATAACAACAACAAAAAAAACAAGCAGGGTTGAGCAGATTCATCAGAGATGTTTTGTTGCCCTGCAAAACCAAAATCTGCTGTCTGGCTCTTTCTGGAAAATGGTTGCTGATGTTATTTCAAAGAACTGTACGCTCCACAGCCCATTTATTCATCCCTTGCCATTCTCATCTGTAAAAGATACAGATAAGGAGCTGGGCATGGGGGCCCACACCTGTAATCCCAGCACACTGGGAGGGTAAGGCAAGAAGATAACCTGGGAGGCTGAGGCAAGAGGATAACAAGTTTGAGCCCAGCCTGGGCAACTTAATGACTTATTGAGACCCTGTCTCAAAGTAAAAAATAAAAAGGGCTCGGGCTGTAGCTCAGCTCAAAGGCCTTCCCTGGGTTCAATTCCCCAGCACCAAAAAAAGACAGAAAAAGACAGACATTTGTTCATTCTTCCATGTGCCTTAGCCTGAGACAATCTAGAAGGAAGGGGGTGAGGTCGGAGGGGCCTGGGTAGGGTCCATGGGGCGCTGGCTGGGTGTGGACAGAAACAACCCATCCTGCTTTTGAGTTAGGGACTGAGCAGAGTGTGGCCCACAGTTAGGAAATCCAAAAAGGTTGAAGGGAGAGAAGGGACATGATGCCAAGAATTTAAACCATGGGAAGCCAAAGTGTGGGCGCTGCAGAGACCTGACAGTGGGTGCGGCAGCTGTCTGGGGTGTCACAGCCAACAGCAGGGGCCTGTCCCAGAGACGCAAGGACAGAGCCTGGAGCAAGCCTGCTCCGGGAAGAAGAGAACGGGGACCTGCAAATACCAGCCAGCCAGGCCGCTGGGACCATGGTTTCTGAGTAAGCAGGAAGATGGCTGGCTTTGTCCCAAAACCTTTGGAAAGTCGATGTTACTGTCTTTTTATTACTATTACTTTTAGCAGAATCAGATTAGTGCACATTCTGTATGTCCATATGGCTTCTTGTTTCTGGCTTTTCTTTCTTTCTTTCTTCCTTTCTTTCTTTTATGGTACTGGGGATTGAACCCAGAGACTTTGCCATGAGCTATACACCCAGACCTTTTTCATTTTTGAGACTAGGTCTTGCTAAATCACTAAGTTGCCCAAGCTGGGCTTGAGCTTGTGATCCTCCTACCTCAACTTCCCAGAGTGTTAGGAGTATAAGCGTGAGCCACTACACCCGGCTTCTTTGTGTCTTCTGAGTGGAATAGCTGCAGGACAGAGTCCATTTGGTTTCCCAGAGTTTTCACTTCATTGAGAGAGGCTTCTGTGCATCAGAACCAGGATGCAGACAAAAGGGATGGAAAGTGGCCACCAGGCTGCCACACATTCTGTAGAGGAAAATTGTGTAAAGCCAACAAGCAAACAAATCAGCCAGTCCAAGGTGGGAAATGCCCCCTGTGTACTGCAATCCGCCAGCTACTGCTTGCCAGGAAGGATGTCTGGAATGGGCAGGTGGTCAGCCTGGCTCTAGTCCTGGTTTGGCTGAGGACGGCAAAGCGATGGTACAACACAAAACCGGGGTGCAAAGTGAACCAAAGCCCATGCTTGGCTCAGAAACTCACCATGCTAGTCTCTGGCTCAGGCATGAGTGAATCTAACAATTACCAAACCTGACAGTCCATAACACTTCCTCAGCATTTCTGATGCATTGTCTTCCTTCCATGAAACACAGGAGTTAGCAGGGCCCGAGTGAGCAGTTCAGTCATCAAGTAAATAATATTTAAGCGTGATACTTGTTTTAATTGTGGTAAAATGCACATACCATAACATTACCATGCTGACCATTTTTTAGCATACAATTCAGTAGTGATAAGTACACTCTCGTTGTTGTACACCAATCACTGCCACCCATCTCCAGAACTCTTTTCATCCTCCTAAACTGAAATTCTCATTAAGAGTTCAAAATTCTGACTTCCCCTAGACCCTGACACCCGCACTCTGTATTCTGTCTCTGTGAATCTGTACTCCAGGGATCTCACAGAAGTGGGCTCATACAGTATTGGTCCTTTTGTGTCTGGCATACTTCACTCTGCATAATGTCCCCAAATTTTGCCTTGTAGCATGTGTCACAATTTCCTTCCTTTTTAAAGCTGAATAATATTCCACTGTACACATATACCACACTTGATTTATATTAATTCCCCCATGGCTGGACACTTAAGTTATTTTATTTTATTTGGTGGTGGGGATTGAACTCAGAGCCTTGGGCTTGCTAGGCAAGCACTCTATCACTTAAGCCAAATCCCCAGCCCTGGACACTTAGGTTATTTCCAGCAATTGATTACTGGAATAATGCTCCTATGAACAGGGATATTCAGATATCTGTTTGAATCCTTGCTTTCAATTCTTTATATATACTAAGCAGGATTTTAAAATCAAAATTTATGCAAAATATCACAATGAATACAATATCAAAATTTTAAATGGAGATTTTTATTGATTTTTTTCCTTTTGCATCATATTTCCATGACCCAGCACGGCACTAGAAGTTTAATTATCCCCACTACATGGAGAAAACTGAGGATCAGAGAAGGGCTTGCTTACAGCTGCCTGGTTAACTGGCGCCGAGCAGGAATTAGAACCAAGGCTGCTATTCACTTCCTGTCTGACCAGGACCCTTTAACACTCTTCAATCCATAAATGGTTGCACAAAGAGCTATCCCACTGTCCTTGGCTAACACATAGTAGGCACTATCTAAGTGGCTTGGCTCTTAATTCCTCCTTGAAATGGAAATTTCAAGGATCTCTGTGTACCTTTGGTTTTTTTCCTCACTACCCAGAGAAAGAAGGGACACCTTTTAATCATATTTTATCACAATATTTCCCCTGCCACTGTAACTTGTCCAATTTCGACCAAATATTTTATTTACAAATTCGTTTCTAATTTATACCCTGCCCACTTTCAGAAAAGATCAGAAATGGAGACAAGACATTAATAAACCCATGGTGTGGAACGGCTTTATTAAAGCCATGATGGGAGCCTGGTTAGAATGTGGCTGCCCTGCCCTCCCCCACCTTCATGTCCCAGTCTTGCTCAGCTGCAGCCGTGGAGGCCATAAATTAATCCCCATCCAGGGCATTGATCCTGCACAGCCAAGAAAGTTAATTAAGGTAATTGCCACTACAAGGAGCAATACTTTCTGTTCTTTTGACTTTGTCCCTGATGAGGTGTGGTTTTTCGTTTTTTGGTTTTTGGGTTTTTTTTTTTTGCTAGATATTAAACAGCTGACTTCCTGGACATCTTTATCATTTTGGGCTTAGATTTGTCCTGTCTGAGCCCACAAAGTAGTCCTGGTCACCCTCTGGAAAAATGGACGGGGTTTTGTCTGCGAAACCACAACCTGAGAGTTCTTGGCTCAGAACTTGAGGAGCTCAAAATCCCTTTTCCACATGGTTGACTTACAAAGCAGCCAGCCACCTCCAGCCTCCTGGCCCTGCAG
The DNA here is from genome assembly GCA_004026905.1 of Hystrix cristata. NCBI lineage: Eukaryota > Metazoa > Chordata > Mammalia > Rodentia > Hystricidae > Hystrix > Hystrix cristata. Next base: position 105,873 of record PVJO010002890.1, on the reverse strand, counting down.
TCACCACTGGAAGCAAACAGATCTGCGCTGCAGACAGAGGGGCTCAGGCACCAAGGGCATGATTCAAAGCAGGAATGAAGCCAAGGGAAACAGTGAGACAGCTTATCTAGTGATACAGCTTCTCTGAGGAGCAAAGAGGAGGCAACATGTGACCCTCTCAATCTAATAGGGAGGGAAATAAAAGAGCCACAGGAAGCAGCAAGTGAGCAGGGACACTGAGCACACAGGCGAGGCCACTGGCTGCTTCTGGTGGGAAACAGAGGGTGCTGTGGAACCAGAGCTCACGGGTCTCCCCATGCCCAGGGGTGGCTCTCTTCGCAGAGCTGTGTGGGTGTCCAGGACCCTGCAGTTGCTGTCCTGTGGGCTGCACAGAGGTGACATTGCCTTGGCTGCAGGGGACTTAGCAAATCTGGCTGGAGAAGTACCCAGTCCTCCTGGCTGGCTTCAGGTGGTGGAAGTCGTCTTAGGACCAGGGATGGAGCCTGTGGAATGCATGGAGGCCCGGCTGGACTCTCACCCCGGGCCCACCTGATTGGGATGGCAAAGACCCTTGGCACCCTCACAGCACAGTGGCTGATTTCCCCTTCTGGACCTACCACCCACCAGGCAGAAAGCTCTCAGGAGCAGGGACGGTGACTCTTCCACTGGCCCACCAGGGCTGTGCATAGGAGGCAAATGAAAGAGGCGGCCAAATAAATTGTAGTCTGTGAATAGGATCAAGAAAAGGCAGCGCTGCCAGTCAGCAGTGTTCCATTACGTCAATGAGGGCGCTGATCTGCGGAGTTCTCCTGCGTGCGTGCGTGTGTGGTGGGGTGTGGGGGAGGTGGAATTCTAGGGGACTGAATTCTGGGCCCCTTTACTGAGCTACATCCCCAGCCCTTTTTAGTTTAAGACAGGGTCTTGCTAAATTGCTAAACTGCCCAGGCTTGAATTTGCGATCCCCCTGCCTCAGCCACCCAGAGGGCTGGGATTAGAGGTGTGTGCTTTGACACCTGGCTCTGCAGAGTTTTCTATGCCAGATGCCACCCTTAAACCACATTCATCTTCAAGCTCCTACAGTGTCCCGGGCCGTGGGCTGACCCCTACAGGAGACAAAGCCAGCTGTGAGAGTTCTCTGGGCCTTTGTTTTCCCATTTAGACTGGCTCATGTTGGAGCCCTTCTAGTTCTGGTCTCTGGCTCTAATAACACAAGGAAACGCACGTTACGGTACCACCATTTGGGAAATACGACTTATGCAGTTTAAAAATCACCAGAAAATAACTCGAGTTTTTTTTTCGTTTTGGGGGCAGTACCAGGGATTGAACCCAGGATTATTGCACTGAGCTACATCCCCAGACTTTTATTATTTTTCATTTTGAGACAGAGTCTTGGTGGTCACTAAATTGCTGAGGCTGAGCTCAAACTTGTGGTCCTCCTGCCTCGATCTCTCAGAGTGCTGGGATTACAGGTGTGCACCACCATGCCCAGCTAAAAAAAGTAAGGATGATGATGGCATTGACCTCCTGCCAAGTGTAGGTCTACGTACTCGACATCAGTTTTTTCTCTTCCACCTCACAACCACCTTGTATGCTAGCTACTATTATTACCCCTATTTTATAGAAAAAGAAAAAAAGACTTGGAAAGTCTACATATCTAACCCAGGCTCACACAGCTAGTAAGTGTCACAGCAAAGAATCAGAACTGTGTTCTTGGGATTGGGGATTTAGCTGAGCAGTACAGAGCTTGCCTAGTGGGCAGAAGGCCCTGAGTTCAATCCCCAGGACCCCCCCAAAACAATACAAAAAACAAACAAACAAAAAAGACAAAAAACCTCCAAAAAAACAAAAAAAACAAAACTGTGTTCTTTTATGTTTCCAGAAGCTGAGCCGGTAGCTCTTTTGCTGTGTAACGTGAGCTTGGGCTCCCTGAGTTCCAGTTTCCTTGGAGAGACCTGAGCTGCTCACAGATTGGGCTCCCGTTTAATTCATATGTTACATACATCATTTTGATATATTAGAGGCCCCCAAGGAGTTAAAACTTGCTCTGGAACCTTCTTCTAAGGAGACCTTAAGACAAAATTTCTTCAGCCCTTTCTCTGCATGCATCTCAGTGTGTCTCACAAATCAGGACTTTTGTTCTACATTCATCTTTGTAAAATTCAGGCCTGTGCATGTCTGCTCAGATAAGATGGTACAAGCAAGTATATTGCTATTTATTTTTATCAATCACAACGTTTGCTCATATTGCCCAACCAAAATAAAGAAAATAATGTCTGATTTACATATGAGACTGTAGCTGTCTTCCATAAATTCCAATGGAAAATCTTTGTGTTCCTTAGCATATGCTGTTATGAATGTGTATGTACTAAATAATGTATACAAGTACACTTTTAATCTGCCTTATATATTTAGGGCCTAACTGAAGATTTTGTTACAGAAAAGGGAGCCAGTTGCTTAATAATTTTGGAAACCATTGAGAACCACCTGACCCTCAGATCATCTTTAAGATCCCTTCTAGCCACATTCAGTGAAGAAGATCATGCAATCCAGGCTTCAAAAAGGTCAAGAAAGATCTTAAAATGCAGTCCGTATTGCCTATCTTGGGGATGGTCATGGGTGGTTTTTGAGGAAGGAAGTGGCACACGTGAAGAGGACAGGCCGAGAGAGCACGCATTGGAATGGCAAGCGACCCTTCTTCTAGATCACCTTGCTTTCTGTTGCTGGTCCACTCACTGACAAGTGTCTTGAGGTCATTTTCTGTATTTACGGTCATGGCTGATTTACTTTGCATTCGCTTCTCAAGACTTTCGGTCTATCTTCCAACCCACAGCACGGAAACTGCTCTTCTGATAGCCACCAATGACCTCACAGCTGCAATGAATGGATCTTTCTGGAGCATTTTCTACTTTTGACCTGTTTGCTTTTAAACTTTTCATTTTCCCCTGATCTTTTCTTTGCATGATGTTTTTGCTTGTCACCTGCCCTTAAAATCTGGTGTTTCCAAGGGGGGCATGGTGGTCCATGCCTGGTAATTCTAGCACTCTGCAGGTCTGAGCCCTGCCCAGGCAATTTAGCAAGACTCTGTCTTAAAAACAAATTCAAAAGTGGGTGGTTGTAGGTCAGTGTGAAGACCCTGGGCTAAATCCCCACCACAAAAAAAAAAAAAAAAAAAAAAAAGAGAGAGAGAGTTATTTCCAAGATCTCATCTCACACCACAGTTTCTAAGAAATTCCATTCATCTCTACAGCTTGTGCTTTGTGTGATCGTGATGCTCAGCCGGCTCTCCTGGCAGGTGTCAGGTCTGGATCCGCTGTGTTGAGGTGCATTCTGCAGGAACATTGCTCCTCAGGGCCTCCAGTCTACCGCAGGTGCCGAAATCCAAACTCCAGTCTACCCTGGCTCTCTTGTTCTGTCCTGCTGGTGGGAATGCACTCATGTACCTAAACCAGAAACTACGATCATGCTGTTGACTGATGCCTGTCTTGCTCTCTGAGCCAAGCCTCACAGATCTAGATCCACCCCCTTATCCCCATTCCCCCTGCCACCACCTGAGGCTGGGTTTCACCCTCTCTGCCATTTGTGTCCTGGGCATTGGCCACCCAGAGAACACCATTCCCAAACACACCAAGCCAGGTCACATCTTCCACACCAATGTACTTCACTTGAGCAAATACATTCTTACTGAGTATATCTCTTTCTTGTTGATGCTTTAACAGTATTCAGTATTAAAAATAACACAAATTTATTCCCATACCCTGCAGGTCAGGAACTGAAATCAGTCTTAGGAGATATCAGCAAGGATGGCTTCTCTGGAGACTTCAGGTGAGAATCCATTTCCTTGCCTTTTTTTTTACTTCTACAGATGCCAGTTTTCCTTGGTTGGTGGATGCATCACTCTAATCTCTGCTTCTGTCATTACACCTCTCTCTCTAACCTTCTTGCCTAACTCTTCTGAGGACCCTGTGACTACACTGGGCCTTTCCAAATACTCTAGGATGATCCACCATCTCAAGACCCTTCACTTAATCCGCAAGCAAAGTCCCTTTTCCTGATGACTAGGACATAGCCGTATAGCCACAGGTTCTGAGGATTAGGATGGGGACATTTGGGGGAACCATTATTTTGTCCTCTGTCTTGATTATCAACATTGTGTGCTAAGTAGGGTGCTATGCAAAACTAGGACATGATGAGGAACAAGTGATGCTCCTAGCCTTTGGAAACTTAAATTCAACAGAGGGTAACTTTAAAGTCAAGTCTGAACATGCTGAGATTTAGTAGGGTTCTCTGGAAACACAGAGGGGCACGTGGCCTGCCCTCTTCTAACCTATGGATGTCTACGTACTCTGCAGGCCCAGCTCGGTCGCCATGAAGTCGCATGTTCTCCAGCCCCTAAGTGCAAACCTCATCCTCGTTTCCTTCTTGTGTCCTTTACACTTTGTTCGTATTCCTAGCACAACTCATTGGGCTCGCAGGCCTTCTTGATTATAAGCTCTTTGAAGATAAGGCCTGTAGTTTTTTTCAGAATCACACTAGCAGCCAAAACCTTCCCCACCCCAATCTTTTTTCCACATCCTCCATGCAGAGTCCAGGACACTGCCCACAGGACATGCTGGTACCACTAAGTGCTACTGAGAGGGCAGATGGGCAAGAAGGAATGCATGCAAAGATGCTAAAAGGAAGCCAGGCACAGTGGCATACACTCGTAATCCCAGCACTCTGGGTAGCTGAGGCAGAAGGATCACAAGATCAAGCCCAGCATGGGCAATTTAGTGACTTCACAAGACCCTGTCTCAAAATAAAAAATAAAAAAAGGATCAGGGATGTAGCTCAGTGTGAAGGCCCTAGGTTCAATCCCATTAGGGGGTGGGGAGGGCTGCCATGAAGAATGGGAAAGCGTAGTAAGGAAGACTTGGGATCTAGTTCCCTGGTTTCAGATGTCTACAGCCAGAGTGGGTTGTCTCTGCCCATGGCTTGAATCAGATGAATGAGATCAAGCCGGCTGCGTTCACTACAGTGGAGCCTGGGGCTGCATGGTTCTGAGAGGGGATGATTTTCTGAGGTACAGGACATCAGCTGACAGCCTTAAATACAAAGAGATTCCCAGAAGTGCCTTGCTGGAAGGTACAAACCCACCTTTAATTTCACTAGATCACGCTTTTTTTTCCCAGAAGTTGATCTTCCACTCTTGTAGGTGAACCAACCCAGCAGGAATTGTTACCAGATGATGTAGAAGGTCCCCGTTGTGTCTCAGCTTTCTGTTACTGTAACAAATACCTGAGATAAACCAACTTACAAAGAGAAAAGTGTTATTTTGGCACACAGTTTTGAAGGTTTCTGTCCATGACACACTGTCCCTGTGGCACAGCACATCCTGGCAGGTCCACATGGCAGAGCAAGCCATTCGCTGCTTGGCAGGGAAGGGAAAAGAGAGAGACCCATATCCCACAGTCTCCTTCAAGATCATGCCCTTACAACAACCCAAAGATCTCCCACGAGGCTCCACCTTTTAAAGATTATCTCCCAGTTGTGCCATGCGCTGGGGACCATGCCTTAACACATGGGTCTTTGGGGATACTTAGGCAACTGTAGCCCCCTAGAAATAGATTTCATTTCTCAAGATAAAACCTCTTCACTCAGCTACCTCCCCATCATCTGTTAATTTTGCCCCAGGTTAATGGAATTTGCTTTAAATCTGGTCACAAAGTTAAGGAGACTGAATCTGCAAGACTTCTAGAAAAAGCCTCAGTCTCAAGCACCCACTTCTGGTTAGCTTTGTAAAACATCAAGTGGGGTTGAAGACCAGGGACAAAGATAAGGCCACCTACTTTTGTGACTTCAGGACTTTCCTTTTAGGTTCTCTTGTATCTTTTGCACGCAAAGAAAAGAGAGGCTGAGGACTAGAACATTCTTGAGTTTCCTCTGCCAGCCTCTGACACTCAAAAACTCTTCTCACATCCTGTTGGCTCGTCATCGGTGTTTCTATTTCAACTAGGAAGCAAACAGCATCAAGGCCCCCTGTTCGACTCCTTTTGAGCAGCCAGCTACCTTCCCAAGTTTGCAGCTGGCTCCTTCACACCAGTCAACCAACACCACTTTGTTCTCAGGATTAGCAGTTCAGTTTCCTGAAACAACAGTTTAGATCGATTTGCAGAACATCAGTTTTAATGAGCTACAGGTAGGATAATACTGTGAGTTTTGCAAGCTGCAGCTTCTATTCGATTTAATTACTTCTCTCTGCAGATTTAACGTCAATCAGAGCTTTAGACAAAGGGGAATTTTGTCACATTTCCGGAACTCTGCATGGTGGGTATATGCCTACAGACCAGGCTTGTTAAGGTAGGCAGCATCCATCAAAATTGACATAACCATGGTGACGCTGTCAAGTGAAAGGTTCTAACAGTGTATACCTGCTAAGACACAAAATACTTGTGAATGCTATTGCTTTGTCACTGTTCAGAGAGCTGTGCAGAGTGGGTGGGGACATCACTGCACCACAGCTTACTCTTCCCTTACCCCAAGCCATCACTCCTGCCAACTACTGTCACTTGCCAAGTATTTGTCAATATACTGTGCTGGCAAAGGATGCCAACGAAGAGGGGGGTGTTGTCAAGCTCTCCTTTCAATCAAACCTTGAGATCCAGTTCAGCAAGCATTCGTGAAAGCCTCACTCTGTAAAAGGCAGAGGGCTGGAGCTATAGCTTTAGCAGTCTAAGGATATGATCTCCACCTTCCACGAGTTCACAAACTCAAAACTATATAAAAAAAAAAAAAACCCATGACAAGTCTCAATTGTAGGCACAAAGGAAAAGGGAGAGTATAGGGAGGTATAATTTACAGTCTTAATAAGTAGAGCTCCCCAAAGTAGCATTGGGGAGCAGGGGTAGGAAGGCTGAAAGGAATGCTCTAAAAAGAAAGAAGAAAGTCAAAGGGCCCATTCAGGCAGGAATGGGGAGTGGTCTGCTGCAGTCTGGTGGGTACAGCTCAGGAACCAGACTTGGCATGCTTCAACAGTCCAGCTAAGAAATTTAGAATGGTGGCTCTTGAGAAAAAGAGGGGCACGAATGGATGGTTCCAGAGAGGTAACTGGCTGCAGCTGGCACAAAAAAAAAAAAAAAAAAAAAAAAAAAAACACCCAGCTAATAAAGCAATACAATCAACAGGCGGTTCTTTGAATCTTAAGAGAATTTTCACACAGTGAGGAAATGGTTTGTTCAGGACAAAACCATGTAACTCAGGCAGCAGAGTCAGTATCAGACTAAGGTCTCCTTGGCTGCCTAAAACCCACCATAGGGCACTTGGATGTTCTAGATGAACCAAATTAGTGCAAACCACTCTCCATCTCAGCACTCCTGCTGCCCGTTTTCCTTCTGTACATGTGACCTGTGTTCCACCCACTTTCTCACCTTGCAGTTTTGATGAAAGCCAGGGATTGTTTTACCAATTACGGTCTCATGTTAACTTTCATACTAACACCATTCTCGGAAGTGCTCCAAAGAAGAACAATAAGGCACAGAACTAACATGGGTCATATTTGTATTTTCCCGCTGACTTTGGGGCCTTGAGTCAGTTCATCTAGAGGAGAGTAGTTTAAGTTCTCTAAATCCACTTGATTTATATATAAAAGAACTACTTTTCTTTCCAAAATCCAGAGCTTTATGTCTATTGTATCAATTCATAGAAAAGACAACTAGTTTAAAAAGATTCATTGCTATGAATATAAATCTTAAACTGTCCTTGTGAAAGGCTGACCATCCTGTGTACTTAAATTTACAAACTGTAAGCACAGTAGATTCAAGCTAGATTTACAGTGTTCCACTAACAAGGTGTAAAAAGCAGGCAGGGCACACAGAGCATTTAGTGACCAGATAATGCGTCTCGAAACCACAACACAGCAGATGCAACTGTTTCCCAACTCAAAACAAGACCCCAACTCAGGGCTATTTTCTACACTTCCAACAGTTTTTTTTTTTTTTTTTTGGAACAGGTGAATTAAGAGTTGGTATACACTGTTATGAAGTCTATTATTATACCTACATAATACACTGATGTAAACTAGGCGTATGAGTTCTCAAGTTCTTGACCACAAATGCACAAAATTAACAACTAAGTGACTTGGTAACTCATAAAATTTTTTAAAAATTCAGATCTGTGCTGACTGATAAATTGAAAAGTACTCATTTTCCCACTGACCACTGATGACCTTCAAAGTTTCAGGTAACACTGTAAATCTTAAAGGAATTTGCTACTGGTGAAGTTTGGGGATCTAAATGAAGTCATCAATTTCTAGAAACGAGAGTTCTAACTTTACAAACTGATGTTGCATTCCCAGTTAAACTGGCTTTTACCATTTAATCTTTAAGTGCCATGGCTTAACTTCTGTAACCTTTGAACTCTGAAGTAAAAGGAAGCAGAGAATTATAGTTCACACATAATGAGCAAGTCTCCAGCTTATTAAAAAGGCATTTTATTATAAATACATTTTAGTTGTAGCAGTAAAATACATTTTGTGTTACCATGAATCTTTTAAAACAAAAGAACTTCACTGAGACAATGATCACACTGTAGGAACTGTAGACCCCAAGTTGAAAACCTGTTCTAAGGAATCAAAGTAGCTAAAGTAATTCCAGAAATTAAGCTATAAAAGAAAAGACAAAGACAGAGAAAGAATAAAAACCCTAGAGAGTAGCTTTGGGGTTATATTATTATACAAAGTCATTTTCACTTTAAAGAATAAACTCTTCCGGTATTAGAGCCTCTTAGATGAGGTATCATTTACTGCAAAGAAAAATAATAATTTTGCCATAAATATGCTTCATTAGATGGCCACACAACTGGTCCTTTGAAGAGATGGAAACCTATCAGTTGTTTTACATAGCCTCCCTTAGAAAGGCTTTCCAAAATAAGAACCAATAAGAATTTACTAAGTGACTGATCCTATGAAGTTAGCTGAACAAGTTTAGATATGAACTGCATTTTTGAAGCATTAAAAATAAATCCTGTCACTAATAACAGGATCCTTTAATAAAAATGCAAAACCCATTACCTTTATAATTTAGAGAAGTACTTTAATCACCATATTTACCTAGGATACATACTATATATAACCAGTACCTCCATGGTTTCAAAGAATCAGGTCAGATGACTGGCACAGAAATCAGGTACAGTACGTGATGTCCACAATGTCACATACACAGATTGAGAGGATCAGGTGTGGTCTGGATAGAAAAAAATCTCAAGTGTAACTGACACTTTGGGACTTTAACTTGGACAAAAGAACCCTCTGACTTACAGAGATATATAAAGAGGCCTTCGCGTACACAGTGTCATGCAAAGCAAAGTGTAAATAAACTAAAGTTCCCTCTAAGTTGGGACTGCATAAAGGAACCTGAGTTGAGCATATGAATAATCCTCACCAAAAGTTATCAAGCTTATTAAGCAGGAAGAATTAACAATTCCAAAGCCATGGATTCTGTGATGGTCATCAAGTACACTTCTATACCTAAATCGCTCAATATTCTATTACCTTGAAATTAGGAGTTTTTTTCTTGCTAGCATCTCAGTAAAGTCAAAGACAAACTAAAAACCACAAGCAGAGCCCAATACTCTCCAAGGTACAGTCCAGGGTGAATATTAAAACAACAACACACAAATGTAAAAATAACCAAAGACCTGTCAGGCTTGTGATAGGCAGTTTCTCAAAAATAACTTGCTCATACATGTGCACCTATGATTTATGAATAACTCATGCTGTGTAGATGGTAGATTCTCCTAGACTTTTTGCAAACACATACAGATTTCTTTCAAGGTAGCGAAGGAATCAGAAACAATTATTCATTTTCTGCCACAGACAGCACCTTGGGCTCTCCCTAACACCTGCTGGTATGGCAGAAATCCAAAATAACTTTGTTAACCTGAGAAACACACAATTTGAAAAGCAAACCCTTCACCCTCACCACCCCAACCCCCCCCCAAAAAAACACCATGAAAACTACACATTATTTGGGTATTATCTATCATTTTTGATGCTCCATGTCACTGCTATCTTAGGACAGGGACTCCTGTACTTAGTGCCTCGATAAATGCAAAGTGCATTCTCGTGACTTTCAGATGGCTTCTTTCCACAATTCTTCATGTGTAGGGATCAAGATCGACTCTAAGCACATCAAACAAATGCACAGCTTCCAGACCAAAGCCCAGGCAGCAGCGTACACAAAACCAATCTCACCCTAGAAATGAAAGCGCTCTTTCACCCTAATGACAAAGAGCGACACAGACCCCACTGGGGGAGGAAAAGAGGGGATGGCAGTTGATCCAAAGGCTTAGAGATCTTTCTCCATGAATGTGCCACTCAGGGAATCAAAATTCTAAAAATGATTCAAGAGATCAGTTTTTTATAGCAAGTAAATAAATGCATCATTGGAAACACCTTCAAACTTACTGTAGACAAGTGACTTTCAAAGTACAATCCCTGGACCAAGCAGTACCAGCACTGCCGGGAACTCATTGCAAACCCCAGTGGTCAGACTCCAGCCTAGAATCAGGAACTTGGGGCAGGGCCCAGGAATCAGTACTTCAACAAGACCTCCAGGTAAGTCTGACGCTGGCTAAAGTTTGAATACTACGTTTTTCCCCTTTCCTTTCTTTTTTTTTTTTTTTCCTTTAACCTTGTCACAATTCTAAAATCTTAAAACATGACAGGTCTGTATATAGATACTCCACTGTGTTGACACCGACTTAAGTTTCCACTCTTTCCCCTTTACTTCTCAAACATTAAAAAAGTATTCATGAAAACAATTATTTCAAAAATCAAAAATTTCTTAAAAGGTAATATTGATTTTCCCTCCTATAATGTAGTTCTAAGGCAGGCAATCACATGCTAGTATGCAAAATAAAATACAGAAGAGACCTCATATGTGAGGTAGAAAGAGCTAAAAAGACTCCCCAGGAAACATAATGAAAATTTCATAATATTGTTCAATGAACTCACAGAATTATAAAAAACTTATTATGCTTTATGCTTAATATTTGTATCAAAATAAAATCTCTGTTGAACAAATTGCAAATAAAGTCTGGTCTAATATTCTGATTACTGAAACTACAAGCATTTGAACATCTCTGGGTTTTCTTAACACTCCAGTTTTAGACGCTTACTGTATAACTGGATCGAGGATTGAACCATAGTTCGTTCACATTTCTAAGTCTAGATTCTTGTATTAGGTACCTTCCTTCAACGAACATTCAGAAACTCTGATGACTGTTAAATGTTCATTCCAAAGTAGGTATTTTCAACAGATACAAATTTTTTAAATGTTACATTATAATTATTTTTTAATTTGTTTAACCTGATATTCTAGTTTAAAGTAATAACATAGTGTCATTTTCTGAATTTTCATAAGAATGTTAAATAGTACTAAGACTTACTCCTTGCAACAACAGTCTTGCGATTGTTAATTAAACAGGGATGAAAATAGCAATTGTGAATTTAGCAGTTTAAAGTCTCAGCAAATAAGTGTCCAACCTCCAGTAGATGGAAAAAGTGAGAAGTCTCTTGTAATGAGCACTCTAAAGACTAACATGCCACTCACTCTTTCAAGATGGTATCTTTATAATATGGGACCAACACCACTAAGCAGTATTTTGAATAAGAAATCAATAGAATGTTATCCATTTTTTCTAATTTCCAGGCAGTTTGAACATAGATCAGATGACAAAGAAGGGAGAGACAAATCAGATCCATTAAGAGATTCAAGAAAATGTATAGAGTGGTGTAGAAAATGAGGATTTTCATACATTAAGAGGATTGTTAGCAAAAAATAATGTCTGAGGATTGGGGATTTAGCTCTATAGAAGCACAAGGCCCAGAGTTCAATTCCCAGCACCAACCCCCCAAATGTCTGCTAGGTCAGAAAAGACAAATCAGTACCTCTGAGGAGCTGCGAGGAGGGAAAAGTATGGCTAGCCTTTTAAAGCAGCAATGTGTATCTTTCAATATATTGAAAATTTAACCTTACATTTTACAGACATTTTCTGGGATTCCCTTTTCAAAAACAGCTTCACTATGGAGCACTGCTATCATGGGTGTCTCTTTTTAAATGACTATCTCAAGAAATCTACTTTTCTTAGTAACAAAAGCTGATATACTAAACTTTATCTGGAAATTGTTTTCACACCCTGATTCTTGGCCAAGGTGGCTAGAGATACATTCTTTTATGTTTACAGTTTTGCTCTGTAGGTGAAAAATACTGAAAACATAAAATCATCTACACTAGAGCAATGTAAGACTATACTCTGTATGAATGATCTCGAAGTTAAAAATTCAGTTAGTTTTCTCAGCAACTTCAATTTCTCTATTTTCATAAACATGTTTTAGAGATTGCTATGTTTAACAGGTAATGCTTACTCAGTGGGGATTCTGCTTATTTTACTTATTCTGCAATTCTCTGAACTAAAAAGACTAGGTATTTACACCAAACCTGAAAAATCTGGCAGAAACAAAAACAAAAACAAAAACAAAAACCATCAGGCAGTTTGGTATTTCACATGTACAAGATGACCTGGATGGAAAGCAGAGTTGGGTGCAGAAAGGGAAACTAAGGTCATATTAGTTTAAATGGTCAATAATTTACTACTGATTAATCATAAAAAAAAAAACACTGCTCTAACAATTTGGCAAAGCATATGCCAAAGTAGCAGCCAAAAGTCCTTTTTAAAAACACACTGGGAAATATCCATATTACAGTGAATGAAGTTCTTCATATCTTAACAAAAAATCATTTTTTTAGATCAGGAAAATAAATATCTACAAACTCTATATTACCCAAATGAATTTCTTTAAGACTGAAATAGCCAAAAAATCTTAAGATGCACTGACATTAAAAGGTGGAATAAATGAAAAATAGTTTTGGCAAGAACAAGAAAACTTCAGAGTGATACAAAGACCAAAGAAGTAGAAAAAAATCATGTGAACAATTAACTTCACTTAGAAGAAATCTGTTCCAGAAAAAAAGGAAGTTGGTAATAACTGGTATTATCCCAGAGCTATAATCAAGTTTCTTTAAAAAAAATCCATATATTAATATATGTATGTATATGTCCCATCTGAGCTCTAAGGTTGAACCTAGTATATGAAATAAGAAAATAAGTTATTTTATCAGTCTGACTTATAGGTACTTGCTAATAACTATAATAATGCCAAAGCACATCAACTTTATTCAGAAGCCATGCCTCATTTCAATGGAAAGCTGCAGTGATTCTTACAGTAATACTTGCTCGAATCATTACCAGACACTATGCATAAATAAGATTCTTCAAAGTAGTACTGGAAATAAGGCATTAAGTAATGCTGACAAATAAGAAGCTTGTTAGAGGTTATAATAAGCATTTGATCTAGAATATCAAAAGATTATTAGATGGAAACAATATTTGAATCTTTGACTAGAAACAAGAAAGAAATGAACACTCAGACACTGAGAGCAGTGCAGTAGACTAAAAGGTAGCTATTATTGTTCATTTTTTAGAAATAACTGCTTAGAAAGAAACTGCCATAGCAACTGAATGGCTTCCTTATCCAAGCCTCCATCATCAATATATTTATAGAAAGTGGCAGGGTGTGTACATGACCTCCTTAACTAAAGAGAAACAAGTAATTTAAAAACTGATTTTTTTTTTTAAAGGTTCAAGTATGGGAAACAGAAAATCAGGCAATAATCTCATGACAAGAGGCCAAATGAAAGACCTGACAGTACAATTCTGTCTTCATATTGTCGAAATGCTTTTGAACATTTATCTACCTTGTATTGTAGTCCTGCGTATTGGCATGCACGGGGGTAGGGGGAGACCATCACTGACAAAAATTTATTTTTCATAAACATTCTCACACTGGGGAGACCTAATTTTCATTTGGGCTATGTTTGTCATAGAGTTGAAAATACACCACAATACAGCAAGAAAAATTTCCATCTTCTCATTAAAGTACACTAAGCAAAATCTGACATAGCTAAATGTGGCAATCTGATATCCTACAGAGAAAGCAAAAAGCTGTAGCTTGCTGGCTCAGTTTTCCAACTGTGATTTATACTAACCATTAACACATCTGCAGTCTACAGGTCTCCATCTGCCACCTCAACAGAGATCTGCAGCCTGTAACGGGAAGCCACATACAAATGAGTCGCACCCTGAGCAGAAAAGTAGAACTGAGAAAGAGGCATGATTCATTTGTCCTGTAGCTCGCTAACCTTTAAGCGAAAGACACGCTTTTATCCCAAATGATCTGAGGGTTGCAGCTGGTCAACCTCAACCAACCTTTAGTCATGTAAGAGATGTAAGTAATTTCTCTTTATGCTTGCCATTTTCAACCCTGTTTTTAAAATGGACTGTGAATATATGATTGCCTGGCAAAAACAGTCTTCCAAAAAACTACTTTTTAATGGATAATCAGGAAAGTTGGGCTCATTTGAAATGATCCTTGCCCTCATCTTATTGTTTTTGAAGTTATATTGCAGTTTCAAGATATCTCTGAAATATAAAAGTTGTACTACTAGATCAGGAAAATGATAAGGACATGCATCGCTTCAAATGTGTCATAAGACCACAAATTTTATGAGGGTAAACATTTTTCTTTGGATTTTACCAAAGCTCATTCAAGACAACTATCAGACTATAGAATATGTAAGATAGAGTTATTTAAATTTTATATTTTATACAAGTTCAATAGGGGTATTTTAGAAGAACTCAAAGACATGAAAAACAAGGGCAGTTTTCTATCCCAGAATTTGATGAATTTTGATTAATTTTTGATGAGCACTTTTTTCTTTAATGATGTTCCTCAAATAAAACAACTAGGAAAATATTTGAATTGCCATGTATATAATGTCACATTTTAATGTAAACATCAAATAAGGTACCAAAATTTTTACTGGAGGAAAAAAAAAAAATCAAACCTAAAGCGGCACAATTCTTTATACCACTGGAGAAGGGGGAAGCCAGGTTACAAACATTTACACATGCATAGTGAGAAAAAAGGAGTTTACTAAATTCACGCATTTTTAAAATAGTTATCAAGTCTACTAAGCACCAACAATCCTAAAAATTTTTCAGCTTCATGATTTGTTTAAAAAAAACACTATCAAATTAACATTAAAAACAAGCTTGAAGTGTAGCTTGTCCAAAAAAAATAACTAAGTATGCCAAAGTTTTTTCACATTTCAAAAAAACAGTGGCATACAAAATACACCTGCAAAGAATGCCTTTAACTCTATCCTATGGTGGATGGAGAGTACAACAGCACATCACACATAGTCTAAAACTATAAAAGTTTTAGAATGCAGCATCCTTCACAAAAGAAAGCTGATAAAACTTAAAGTATTTAGAAGATGCTGCCCCTTTATTTTAAAAAATTTTAAATGAATTTGAGCAAAAATAACATACATTTGTACATCAACTGGCCATTTCTGGTACAGAAACCCAGCATATCGTAATATTATTGAATAAATGTAAATGCTACTTACAATTTTTTTCTTTTTAAATACATTTTAGACAAACTTTTTTCTTTTTTTAATAGTTGCACAATTAACCTCTTAGCTGCTAGCTTGATGCAAACATATATAACAATACACAAATTTAAAAATATTTTTAATCTACAGAATAGCTGTCAAAATTCTGACACATCAAAAATGCAAAATAATGGAATATACTTTTAAAAAATTAGTTGCAAGTCTAGCAGCAAAGCAATTAAGTGAGAACACATTTAATATTAAAACAAAGAACTGTGCATCTATAGATGAAGTCCAACTACCTTAATTCTATTAATATAAACAGAAATGAAAACAGTTTCCCCTTGAGGAAAAAAAAAAAGGTGATTATTTAAAATAGGAATAAAAGCCATTGCTGCCTGAGGAACTGCCGAGGCTGAGTTCCTGGAAAAGAGACAGGGGGTCACTGCTCTTCTTGACCTGCTCCGGTGGAGGCCTGGGCTTGGGGGGCGCCCGCAGCGCGCTGGCGTAGGACATGGCTGGCTTGCTCCCTGCAGGGCTCTGCTGGCTGCTGCTGCTGGCTGACTCAGCAATCTGCTTGTTGGGCATGAGTGGTGGGAACTGGCCGAGATGCTGGAGCACATTATAGTTGAAGGAACTGGACACCTCAAGGCTCTCAGACTTCAGCTGTTCCTCTGGGGGCTTGACAGTCTTAGGTGGAGCTAGAAGCAAAGAATGGCAACACTGGTTTCATGGTCAGGCAGTAGTAGAAGGTCAGAAGGTCACAGAAGGTCTCACTTCCATGGACAGTGTAGCTAAGAGGTCAGACTTCTGCCACAGAATGCAGAAATCACAACACCTCTAAACTAAGTCCTCTACCCCATCAACACACAAAAGGACCACGTGAACTGGAATGGCTAACACATAAAAACTACATGGTCAAATCTGAAGGCTTGCTCGAAAATGAAGAACTATATGTACAATTCTACGTGCTGGTATTTATCACACTAACTGTTCAGTTTGTAAACAGAAGTTTTTCCCCTTAAATAACAATGAGCTGTACATGATGACTTTTGGTCAAAATAACTCTCTGGTGGAGGGGGAGAGCTCAGGATCGAACTCAAGGCCTTGTGCTTGTCTAGCAAGCACTCTACTTGAGCTAAATCCCCAACTCTAAAATAACTCTTATTATTAATCTAAGTAATAGTGGCACTGAATCCCATCTTTTTAAAAAGCTAATCTTTAGCTGAGTGCTGAGTTCCCACACCTAGAATCCCAACACTTGGGAGGCTGAGGCAAGAGGAACAGAGGTTCAAAGGCAGCATGGACTATATACTGAATTCAAGGCCAGCCTGACCTATATAGTGAGACCTTGTCTCAAAAAAGTCCAGGTATGGTAGCACACACCTGCAATCCCAGCACTCTGTGAGGGTAAGGCAGGAGTAATGCAAGTTTGAGCCTTGCCCAGGAAACAGCAAAACCCTGTTTCAAAAAATACAAAAAGGACTAGGTATGTAGGTCAGTGTGGAGGACTTGAATTCAAGCTCTAGTACCGGGGCCAGGGATGGGAATTACCCTTTCTTGTAATATATTTTGACCAAATATACAATAAAGTGGGGGGGGGGACAAAAATAGCTGCAGACTACATCATAAAAATAGCATCTTTCAGAGTTTCAAGGTCTGTAAAATTTGACCACAGGGATGTAGCTCAGTTGTAGAGTACTTGCCTAGCATGCATAAGGTCATGGGTTTGATTCTTAGCACTGTAAAAATAAGTATTAAATAAAATTTGACTCTATCCTACCTAACCAATGTTACTGCCCACTAAGATATAGCTTTCGATGTTTTTTTTTTTTTTTGGTGCCAAGGATTGAACTTAGGACCTTGTGCTTGTGAGGCAAGCACTCCAACCGCTGGCCCTAGAAAAATGTAAATAACATTGCAATAGATTGTAAACATTTCTCAGACAGAGAGAAAGAGAGAGAGAGACAGACAGACAGACAGACAGAGACCTATAGCTAAATTATACAGAGCCAAAGTGCTGTGGCAACTCAAAGCCACTGAGACACAATGAAAAGCAGGGCAATCAGAAGATAGATAAGAAGAGCAGAAGAAAGGAGCAAGTAGATAGACAGCATCAGAGCGAGGTTAGGATAGTAACAACCTATATGTGAGTTTTTTTATGGGCCAGGTATTTTGTGCTATGTAATTTACATGGATTATGCACTTCTCAGAAACTATCCAGTTGCTCTCAGAAGGAACTAGTCTTTCTGCTAATAAAAGTCTTTATATTTGAGCTAGCTTAAGACAACCAAAACATGTAATAAATTCTCATTGCTGACTTGTAATGTTGATGTTTCTCAGGAAATTCAAGTATTTATGTTAGATTTTAAAAAACAAAGCAACCCCAAGCAAAATACAAGTTACATATAGTAAGTACTGAGAATGTTAAAAATTTAAATTACAATGTGTCTTACCAGGATACAAAAGTAAAATCTTTTAAGGTGCTTTGTCCTTTTATGTCCATTGTTCTAAAAATATGCTTTCATGGAACATACTCAAAAATGGGTCAGTTACAGAAACAATGGATTCACATTCTAAGAAGAACAAAATTAATTTTAAGTATAAAAGCTGATGGTACCCAGGCAAAAGAGTCAAAGATCTCAGACTTGTTCTCAAAGATCAAGGTACACACCCACAAAGAAAAGGGCACTGGAGAACCAGAGTAGGATAATTGGTTTCTTTACAGTCAATACTGTAAAAGAGGGAACATAGGAAAGATGAAAGTGCAATTGTGTTCCAGGCCAAAGAAGAAGCCTTCAGACTCCCCACCACACAGGTCAAGCTCCCAGTGAACTGTCCATTCCTATCCCTTCTTATGCCTCTCTTCATCTTCAGCCATGGAGTTCTGGGTATATTAGAATATGAGAAATAAACACAGGATTTGTAAGTCCCCAAATGTGAGGCTTTGCTGGTCTCTCTCATGGCGATACTATTATATTATATAGCATTCCATCGACACCTTACAATGAGTCCTTATAAACTGACCTAACCTGCAACTTGGATGAATAACATCCCCCCCGAAAAAAAACCCCTAGGAAACAAACTTTTCCCAAGCAAGGGTAATTCTATCTATTTAAAAATATATTTTAAGTTCCATTACTTCTTTTATTGAACCCAGGTCAAAAGGATCTGTTTCCAAACATAGATATATCTAATAAGCTTCCAGATCATAAGAATGGAATCAGTAGACCCCTAAATTAATGTGTATGTCCAAGGGACACCTCTAAACTCTGAGCACTAAATACTGTTAAAAAAATAATAATGTAAATGGGGCTGGGGAGTGATAGAAGAAAGCCCTATAAACATCCAGGCGCTGAGGAGTGAAAACACAGTGTCTGGCAACCCACCCACTCTGTCTTACCTATCACCTCTCTGGGCTGCGCTGTCCTGCTGGATCCATTGCACGGAATGTTCTGATAGGGGGCAGATGAGGTGGTGTTCACCCAGGACTCTGGCGGTGAGAAGCTGAAAGGTGGAGGGTTGCCATGGTCCTGCAGCTCCTTACACTGAGCCAGGCTGTCTTGAGGCGTGCTGGCTTCTTCAGAAGAAGGCTGCACTGAGCTAGATGAGATTCTTCTTTGGTACAAGGGCCGACCAGGTCCTCTGGGCTCATACTACATACACATACAAAAAAGAGCGTTTCACAAATCAGTGGACCTCCCTCTGTAACAATCTCACATTAAGTAGAAATCCTAAAGAGTGTTCTCTTCTATGACTTTGTAACCCCTGCCTTCCCTCAGAAAAAAGCAGCCTGACCTCTGGACATGGGGTCAAGAGACCAGGGTTTAAAACTCAGCTCTGTTCCTTAATACACAGTTCTATGACAACACATGCCTGATTCTGATTCCGTCTTCTTGCCTATAAACTAGCTGTCTTCGGTTCTAAAATTCTATTAACATTTTAGTCAATAGTAAGAACATGAAAGAAGAAGCACATATGCTCAAAGTAAATACATACAGTCACAAGTCAAAATCGGACATCTTGAATAGAGGGACCCATTCTAGATTTTTGTGGGCTTTCACAACTTCCCAATGTATTTTTCCTTATACTCAATGGCAAGATATGATTCCTCAGGTCCAACATAAGCACTCCTGACTGGACTTCATGGTATTTATTCTAGTCAATCAATTGACACAGAACATTTACTCTTTCTTCAAAACTATTCTTTACATGTGTGAAAACTGATTACCTTGTATTTTCTCCTCACTCAACTTTTAAATTTCTACAATCCAAACGCTTTAAACCTTGAAGACAAGAGTTATTTGCTGGTGATTTCAGAATTTTTTATTGTTAGCTAAGCACTGCCCACTTTGTTCTTGGCTAGCTTATCTGACTGACACTTGGTGTCAGCTCTAATGGCAAGGCAGTACAAGCAGAGTAGTGGTGAAGTATCGGCATCCACCTAGACCCAGGCTATGAGGGCCAGACTCAGTCTGTCTTGTACCAGCAGCAGTACCTTGGGCAACCGAACTCGCCTCCTGTGAATTTCATCTACAAAATGATCTATCCCCAGTACCCACCTCTCAGGATTGTTGAAGAAGTCAGTGAGTTAAGTATGCTAGCATTCAGATTAGTTTAGTTCCCGGCACATAATCATTTTACTGTAACATTCTTAACAACAGAATGGGACTGGGTGTTTATCGTTCCCTTTTCTTTCCACCTGATAATAATAAATCTGCTATCCTGTTTGTGGTCAGTTATGATTCTGAGGAATCTTTTTGTAACCACTATTGTTAGTAATGTGGAAATCAGAAAGTGGAGGTTGGATTAAAAAGAAGAGATATGACTGGGCACAGTAATAGCAGAATGTCTTTTGGAAATATGAAAGAGCACAGGCAGACATTGTCAGGCCAGTTAAATAGGGGAAAATGTGGGTGTGAGCATTGAAAGCTGAAGTCCAAAAGCCAATGGAACCCTAGGAGATAAATCAGAGAGGGGAACAGGCCTTGTGCAGTGGCAGGAAAGGGTGGGAGGAAGCTGTGAGTGGCTGGCTCACGTCTGCATTTGTCAAGTCTGAGTGAGGAAGACACGGGCTAACACTGCCATCTAGTTAGTTCCCTTTTATGAGTGCTTTTATTGCTCTTCTGTCTCTAAGTATAACATCTAAATTCAACTTTAATTTTATTTTTCTTTAAAGGACATTTTTACAATTGTCAAGATCGTTCTGAATGTGGTTCTTCTTTTAAAAATGTTGGGGCTGGGGATTTAGTTCAGTGGTTAGAGTGCTTGCCTTGCAAGCACAAGGCCCTGAGTTCAATCCCCAGCACCAAAAAAAAGTTAACCATCCTAATTAATTTAGTGTCAACTATGAATATCATCAGCACATTTGAGATTTCATTATCTATGTCATTAAATTAAGGTCTGAGCAGAGCAGCCAAGCTTCCTAACTGCTTTATGTTCTCGAAGCCTAAACAACCACAAAACAACTAATCGTAATAGCTTGGGCAGTGTCTTTCTAATCAAGGTTTGTGATGAAGACAGCTCTTAAAATCAAAATGAAGTGTTTCATTTTATTACCAGGCAGAGAGTACTGTCACAATCTGCAGGGGTCACACATCCTCAAGTCTTTAGGTGTGAATATTAAAGTAAAAACCTAATGTCAGTTCTAGCCTGAGAAAGAACAGGGTATAATAGTCTCCTGGTGACTAAATACACTCACACAAATTTCAGTAACTTTATAAGCTGTTTTTCTTTAAATAATGGACATATATATACAAGCAGTATAAATAATGAATAGACATATGAACCACAAGGCTTAAATGAGGAAAACTAAAAGTAAGGAAATGTAAGGCTGATGTAAGAGGACACAATATTCAATTAAACTTCGTAGAAACGTGTATCATTTGTATCTTCCAAACTGATGCCCCCAAAACCACTGAGTGACATGCCCTGCATGCAGGATCTTGGAAAGTACACACTCACAGACGTGAATGTGTAGATGAAATAGAAAATTCAATTCCAAATCACGTCAGGAATGTGATTGATCCTTTACATCACAAAAAAAAAGAACTGAAACTTGAAAGTTTTAAATGTTTTTTTAATTAGAAAAAAATAATGAAGATAATATATATAAGACAGGTTTACTGGTACATCTATTTTATATAACTTAAAGGAAGGAAAACGTGAAAAAGTGAATCACTACACTGGAATCTGTCCTCAAGGGTAAGGTAGTGGAGGCAGAGAAATTTCAATAAATAAATAAAATGGTTTATATACCAAGTAAATTACATTTTAGTGGTTTTGCAGTTTTTAGCGCCGAGATCCTGCATGGGTTTTGTAAGATTTACACCTCAGTATTTCGTCTTTCTTTAAACTGTTGCAAACAATATTGGTTTTTATATTTTTGCCAGTATATAGAAATGTGACTTTGTTTTTTTTGAGACAGGGTCTCACTTATGTAGCTCGGGCGGGCCTCCAACTAGCATAGCAGCAATCCTCCTGCCTCATCCTCCCAAGTGCTGGGATTATAGGCGTGTGACACCACAGCCAGCAATGTGACTGATTTTTGTGTTGGCCTTCTATCTCATGACCTTATTAAACTCACATTAGCTTTGAGATATTAGTTAGTTTTTTGGGATTTCTTAGATTTTTTTTCTGTATCAACAGTCATGTCAATGAACAGGGACAGTTTTCTTTCTTTCTTTCCACTTTCACTAGACCTTCATTTCCTGGCCTTATTAGAATGGCTAAAATTTCTAATACAATGTTGAATAGAAGTGTTAAAAACAGACATCTTACCTCGCTTCTCCCTACTTCCCCTCTTTCTTTTCTTTTATTAACAGAGTAAAGCTATGTTGCCCAGGATGGCCATAAATTCCTGATCTCCAGTGATCCTCCTGCCTCAGCCTCCCAAGTAGCTTGAACTACATGTGCCTACCACTGTACCCAGTTTGTCCTGCCTCCTTTTTCATCTTAGCTTTCAGTCTCTCACCATTAAATATGACGGTAGCTGCGGGATTTTTATAGATGTCTCTTAACAAGTTGAGGAAGTTACCTCCTATTTCTAGTTTGCCAAGTTTTTTTATTATAAAATGTTGTATTTTATCCAAATATATGTGTGGGGGGTGGTACTTTTGGGGGGGCTATCTATTAATATGATTACGTGATTTGTTTTCCCTTTAGACTGCTAGTTGCTGCATTGTGTTGATTAATTTTCAACTGTACCAGTCTTACACTCCAGGATAAGCCTTATACAGTCATGGTATATTTCTTTTATACCTGGTTAAATTCTATTTGCTAATGCTTTGTTGAGGAGATTTACACTGATGTTCACAAAAATCAGTCTGTACTTTTTTTTTTTGGTATTATCTCTGGTTTTGGTGTCAGAGTAATGCCAGCGATATATAATAAATTGAGAAGTTTTCCCTTCTCTTTTCTGGACAAGATTGCAAATATTGGACTTTCTTGTTTACATATTTGGAGAAATTCAATATTGTAACCATCTAGGCCTGGGGATTTATTTTTTGGAAGTTTCTTAATTACAAATCCAATTTTTTTAAACAGTTATACAGCCAATCACATGCCATTTACTTCATTGCTGTTAAGTTTTATAGTATATGGCACTGAAGAAACGGTCCAACTCACTTATGCACTGATTCACAGATACTGGGCCACTTGTACTGTTTCCTTATTGTAATCCTTTCAGTGTCTATTAGATCTGTAGTAATATTCCCTCTTCATTTCTGATTTTTTCTTAGAGTAGAAGCTTAGATTATTGATCTGATATCTAACTTATTTTCTAATGTAAGTATTTAATGCTAAACAATTTCCTCTGGTACTGCTTTAGCTGTATCACACAAATTTAGATATATTCTGTTTTTACTTTTATTCACAGCTCAAAATATTTCTAATGCACAAGATGCCACTTACAGGTACTATACACAGAGGTTTTAAAAACATAAATCAGAACATGATTCTTAAAATATTAGTACCCAGCTGGACATGGTGGTACATGCCTATAATCCAAGCTACTATGGAGGCTGAGGCAGAAGGATTACAAGTTTGAGGCCCACCAGGACAAGCTTGTTGGGGTGGGGGGAAGCTGAGGGTACAGCTCGGTGGTATAGCATCCTAGGTTCAATCCCCAGTAACACACCCCCCAACACACACAAGTCCAATGATGGAACAAAAAGTATACTCGCTATAATAAACCAAAAACTCAAATGCATAAGGATTTCTGATTCTCAATGATACTCAAAGTGAAAAAAGATGGAAGAAAAGCTTATCAATGTTCATCTTTGAGGCCTGCTAAGGCACTACTTTATTACACTGAAAACTGACTAATAGAGGGCATGAATTAAGCATATATTCTGTCTTTTCTATATAGACTATCTCATCCAGTAATCAAATATTCAATGAGGAAAAACAGTCCTTCATAGAAGAAAAATACAGACGAAATTGAAAAAAGTAGAGCACCCTTTTACTATCTCCAATGAAATAACTGAGCAACAACCATCAACAGCTGCTGAAATTGAAAAGGGTGTTTGAAAAATTAAAACCAATGGATCAGACTAGTGTCTGACATCAGTGATCAAATTAACATCACTAAAGTGGGAAAACCAGATAATGTGTATATTTTTCTCTACATCCATATAATATCATAGATATCTTCCCATGCAATGAAAAGTCTATTATAACATTTTTATTTAGTAGCTGCTTTCACTCCCCTTAATTTACTTAAATTAAATAGCTCTATTTCATCTTGTTACGGTTCAAATCTAGAATGTGTTCATGTGTTCAGAGCCTCAGGTGTCCAGAGGTGGGACCTTTTGGAACATGACTGGATCATGAGGGGACCGTACTCATCAGTGCTAAATTTGCTGTAGAAGGAAAGACATGGTTGTAAGGAGCAGTTCACTGGGGATATAAGCTTAAGGGTATATTTCCCTCCCCGGTTCCTCCTTTTCTCTCTCTGCTTCCCGGCCGACACGGTGTGAGCAGCTTTCCTCTGCTAGGCCTTTCCACCACGCCCTTCCTGTCTTGTGGGCAGCCAACCGTGGAATGAACTCACTGAAACTGTGAGACAAAACAAACCTGCCTTTCTTTAAGTTGTGGGTATTGGGTATTTTGCTCCAGTAACGAGCACGTGACTTAAGACACTCTCCCAAGATTTAAAGAAATTTCACTGTAGAACACTCTTAGGATCAACTAACTTCTTTCAGTTTAGCTTTCCATTAGGTTATCCTCTTATGTTTAAGGTAATGCTCTAAGTTCAGTACTGAGGTACAGAGATACCTAGAAAGGAACCAGGATGGAAGGACAGAAAGAATATGACTGTAAGTTTAAAAACCCATATTAACAAGACAGAGGGTGTGTGATGGACAGGCTATAGTTTGCCCAATAGTATCTATAGGTTCATATAACACAATTCTCTATTAAAAAGCATTTGGCAAATTATAAAACAGTATTTTTTTAAAGCATGATTCTGGGCTGGGGATTTAACTCAGTGGTAGAGCGCCTGCCTAACAAGTGCAAGGCCTTGAGTTCAATCCCCAGCACCCAATCAATCAATCAATCAATAAAAAGCATGATGCTGAGTTAATGGTGGAGGTTGGTCTCAGACTCCACTAAAATAACAATAAATGCAAATAGAAGATCTATAACAATCAAGACCATGAGACTGGCCATCAACAGAGGTTTCACTTCTGGAAGAAACTCAATGGGGAACAGCATCTCATCAAGAAGAATGGAGCAACACTACTGCTGAAGAAGGGGATCAGTCTACCCTGCAGACTTCCACAAAGGCCTGGAGACATCCACTTCAATGGAAGATGAGAGAAGGGTAAAGGGTCAGAACTGGGGTTAACAGAAAAAGCTGGTCTCACGTGACGTTCCTCCCCACAGCTTTAGCAGGACACAGCCAGCAAGGAACTTACAGTACAGAAAAAGCAGAAAGCAACAGATAAACAACGTGTGAGGAGGGTCAAAGGCAACAGCGGGATTCAAGCATCAAAAAGTGTTCAGGGAAAAAGGCCCTTCAGGAAAAAAATCTGCGACACGCACAAACCCCCAAATTGCCTGACTGCTTCTTGTCATTTCCACTGCTATATCATGGCCCAAGGTATCATTATCTGTTGCTAGAAAACCAATATTTTTCACTATTTCTTTTACATTATTTTTATTTACTGATTGATTGGTTTTTTGAGACAGGGTCTTGCTATGTAGCCCAGCTGGTCTCAAACTCACGGCAATCCTCCTGCCTCAGCCTCCCAAGTGCTGGATTATAGGAGTGCACCACCACACCCAGCTAAAGTAATTTTTATAATAACTTGCATTATCTTAGTTTTTAAAGCACTTTAATTGTGTATTGAGTTGATACAATTCAAGCATAATAGAAGCAAAAATTTATCTTAATTTCTAAAATCAAAGCACATTATTACTGTATTTTATTATTGTTTTTCTTAAATGTATACCGACAGGAATGCGACTTTAGAGCAAGTGCGTTAAAATCAATTTAGGTCTAAATAAAGAAAAATATCACGTGAAGGATCTCACAAGCAAAAGCACTTATAATTTGCAAACATTATTTTCCTACCAAGCAATATTATTTTCCTACACCCAAACCCAAGCTGACAGGAGATACTAGAATGAAGGCAAAATTAAATCAAGAGAAATTTGTCCCATTCACTGCTGTGACATTTTGAACATGTCAGGCCTTGAATCTATCTGGCTCTCTTTTACTTTTCTTGAATATGAAAGAGTCAAATTATCAAATATAGAGCAAAACACCTCTTACAATGAGAAAATGCCAGCTTGGGTAGAAAATAAAATAGTTCACGGTGAACATTTACCCTTCAACTCATAACTACGTGCATTTTCTCTGAAGGGTCATAATTGCCCTAATTAAATACATTTTCCAGTTTTTGAAACAAATGTAATACAAGAGACTTTTGCTTTATTTCTAAAGAATACTGAGAAATTAATTGCTTATATTTAATTTGCTGATACTGAGATCTCAAAAGCAATCATCTGAGCTGTCGAACATTTGCCAGCTAACTGGACACATTTCAAAAATCAAGAATTCCTCCAGCAACCCCACCCCAAACCAAACCAAACCAAAAAACAAAAAACAAGACCAAGAATGCCATAATGAATCTTGCTGTCTACCACCCCCCCACCACCATCCCCCAAAAGGAAAATCTTATGCAGCTGAAGATGTATTCTTTGTTCCCAAGGACATTTACTTGTTCTCCCCCACACTGAGCTCTGTGATTGTCACCAGTACTCCCCATCTGGGAACAAACCCTACTTTTCACATAAATAAATGAAGACCAGTGTGATCTACCAAAAGAGAAAAGAGCTGGAAGCCTGGAGTCCTGGCTCCATTGTGATTAATAACTGCTTAAGGTGTGATTCCTTTAACAGTTCTCTGTGCCTCAGTTTCCTTTTAAAAACATGAAATCAAAATAAGTAATCTTCAATGAGATCCAGAGTTCCAAGACTTAAAGTCTTCAATAAATCAAACTTTTCATCAGTGAGAATATAACTTATTATTAAAATAGCCAAACATAATCTACCACCAATTTTAATAATCATCAACAATTTGTTGTATTTGCTAAAATAATCCCAGTGTAATGACTTGACTTGTCTATTTAAGTAATTTAAATTCAGAAAACGAAAGGACAGGCTAACTGACTGAAATAAAATGCATTCTGAGCAATAAACTTAACATTTCAGATACCTCTTTCTAAGAGGAAAATTTCTACACTATCGATCTATCTATCTATCTATCTATCTAGGTTTTTTGAAACAAGGTCTTACTAAGCAGTTCAGGCTGGCCTTGAACTCACTATGTAGCCCAGGCTGGTCTCCAACTTGCAGTGATCCTCCTGCCTCAGCCTCCCAAATGCTGGGATTACAGGCATGTGCCACCACACCCAGCCTACTCATTTTACATTGAAAAACAAGGGTGCCCGAACAAAATTCTAGAAAAAAATCTGTAGACTGCAAAAGAAAAACATTCCTGAGAGAAAAGGCCTCTTTACATCTCCATCAATACTTCAGTCTTGTGAGCCTGTAGGTTACTAAATTACATGAGTCAAACAAAACAAAAGAAAAAAAAAAAAGAAAGAAAAATATCTAAGTCATACTTTTCTTCTTGTCTTTTTTAATTTTTTCACCTTTTTTGCTTCCTGTTGCTTTTGTCCAATTCTCAGTGGTTTTCATGAACAGGCTATTTCTTCTACCTACATCTCCTTCCAGTTGGATTGTTCCTTGACTCTGATAGGGCAATCCTATCAGTAAGTGACACTCAGGTTTCATTTTAGAGTCCACAGATCTTAATATGTCTTAGAGTGGTAAGCAAATTAGAAATTTTTACTTAAACTGACAATTATTTTTAACAGAAATTTTTATATAAATTTATATAATTTATGTAAATGTATATAATTTATGTAAGTTTTCCCTTAAGGGGAAAACTTAGTTACTAAATTTATATAAAAATTTCTGTTATTACAAATTATTAAAAATAATTGTCAGTTTAAGTAAAAATTTCTAATTTGCTTACTACTTTAAGACATATCTGTAATGTCTGAGGTTAGCAAGCCATTTTACATGTACATGTAGAAATAAATAACTAGGGGAAAGGTCAGCATATTAATTAGGGCTCTATTTATAATTATGCTATCAAAGCTAATCACCAAGGAAGAGCTAAATACTCCAGTGGAAATTCCAAGTCACATTAACTATGGTGCCAGAAATTTTAATTAAAATAGAATACCTCATTTAAATGGTTAGCTTTGAGAAATTCAGTGGTCTAATTTATTAATTTGTTGATCATTGTATGCTATATGCATTAGATAGTGTATTAGAAATCACATATTAATGATCCCTCCAAGAGGATAGCCAGTATTTCTACCTAGTTATAGGTAGAAAGGTAGTTATACAATGCAGTCATGAGAGATCAGCATCAATTTCTACTGTGAGAAGAGGCAGAATCTATCAATAATCAGCCAAGATTATAATCTTCAATAGAAGATTATAACCCTAACCCTAACCCTAAGCTATGTTTATACAATACCCTGTTCCGTATTAGGGAACTCAGGAAAGCAGGCATGATTAGAGAATAGTAGTGAAATCAAAAGTATCAATTAACTTCAAAAACACAGGTACATCATAGAAGCATTGTACTTGAACATGGTGTAAGTAAATGCTCATTTACTGAAAGCTCTCCAAAATGAATGACTTACATGCATGTTTTTTCCAATGTAGGGGATAGAACCCAGGATTCTGTGCATGGTAGCTATGCACTGTATCCCTGTGCCACATCCCCATCATGCATTTCATTTTTCTTATAAGGTCATTACAATAATATCACCCCTGCAATACAAAACTATGCAGTTTCATAAACCAATTCTGATTGGTTCAGTGATGTATTTTAAAAAAAAAGAATTTTTCATTTATTCCTCTTTATCAAATCACTTGATGGTGAAGCCTATCTTAAATAGCAAACTTTGTATCACTGATTCTATGTTAAAAAGAAGTTTTTCAGGGGCTGGGGATTTAGCTCAGTGATTAGAGTGCTTGCCTTGTAAGCACAAGGGCCTGAGTTCAATCGCTGGCACCACAAAAAA
Organism: Hystrix cristata; assembly: GCA_004026905.1. Classification (NCBI taxonomy): domain Eukaryota; kingdom Metazoa; phylum Chordata; class Mammalia; order Rodentia; family Hystricidae; genus Hystrix; species Hystrix cristata. The sequence continues at coordinate 76,790 of PVJO010002890.1, read as the reverse complement.
AAAAAAAAAAAGTTTTTCAACCTGACAAAACCATGTGAACTAAAAAGAATGAGGATTTGTCTCTTAAGAGAAAAAGATTGAACAGAATAGAAAAAAGGGTCTGTTCACAGCAAAGCATAAAAACAAGGAAAAATATCACCTTAAGAGTATCGGAAATATGTAAAACTTAAATGAAGATACCACAGACTCTTCAAAGACAAACAGTAAAAAAAAAATGAGGTTGAAAAACTGAAGACTACCATTTCCTAAATGAGAAATTTAAAGTATGTAAAAGAATTTACCTCGGTTTAAGCTATATATTTAATGCAATTCAAATAAAAACCTAAGGGTTTATAGGGGTGGGGAAAGGAAGAGAAAGAGGTCACAATGATAGTCTAAACTTTTTCCAGTAGAAAAACCACAGAATTGACCCTCTTCCCCCACTCAAATCCCATACAGAAACTGGAGGGAAAAAAAAGTAATAAGGGAGACTTCACACTATTCCTTGGTTTGTAGTGTTAGTGAAAATATTGTACAGCCTCCAAATTTACAACAGTATAATTCTGGCACTGAAACACAGATAGATGAAGAGAAACGAATATAGACATCAATCTCACTACAGTATATAGTGAAGAAAAGCATCTTACTCAGCGGTTAGCTTATAAAATTATTGTGAGTAATGCCAATACACTTACCGAAATTTATGGGATGCAATGAAAGCAGTCCTACCAGGGAAATTTATAACACTGAACTCTCATATCAGAAACACAGAGCCAGCGCAAATGTTGAACCTAATGTTGAACCTCAAGCTTCCAGAAAAAGAAGAGCAAGTCAAGCCCAAAGCTTGCAGGAGGGAGAACATTATGAAGATCAGAGCTAAAAATAATGCAACTGAGACTAAGAAAACAATACATAGAATCAATGAATCAAAGACTTGGTTCTCTGAAAAATTAAACTGATAAACCCTTAGCCAACCATATCAAAAAAAGGAAAGAAAAGACTCAAATCCATACAATTAGGAAGGAAAAGGGTAAAGTCACAACAGATCCTGCAGAAATCCAGAAGATCATCAATACCTACTTCAAGAACCTGCATTCTCATAAGATGGAAAACACAGAAGAAAAAGACAGATTGTTAGATATATACGAATTACCAGAGCTGGATCGAGAAGATACAAAAACTCTAAATAACCCAGTATTAGCCACTGAAATTGAAGAAATTTAAATCCTACCAAAAAAAAAGAAAAGCCCAGGTCCTGACAGAGTCACTGCTGAATTCTGCAAGAAATGTAGAGAAAATCTAATGCCACTACTGCTCAAACTCTTTAATAAAACTGAAGGGGAATACTCACATTGCTCATTCTCAGAATACTCAGCATTCTTCATTCCTGGAAGAAAGCATTACCCTGATACTAAAACCAGAGACAGGTCCAACGAAAAAAGAGAACTACAGGGGCTGGGGATTTAGCTCAGTGATTAGAGTGCTTGCCTTGCAAGCACAAGGGCCTGAGTTCGATCCCCGGCACCAAAAAAAAAAAAAAAAAAAAAGAGAACTACAGACCAATCTCCCAAATCAGCATAGATACAAAGATCCTCAGTAAGATCCTGCAGACAGAATGCAGCAAATCATCAAGAAGATTATACACTATGACCAAGTGGGATTCATCCCAGGGATGCAGAGATGGTTCAACATATACAAATCAATAAATGCAATACACCATATTAACAAGTCAAGGACAAAAACCATATGATCATCTCAATACATGCAGAAAAAACATTTGATAAAGTCCAAAACCCATTTATGATGAAAACACCACAAAAAATTAGAATAGATGGTCTTTATTTCAATCTGGTAAAAGCCATCTATGACAAACCAACAGCCAACATCACACTAAATGGTCAAAAACTAAAAGCTTTCACTCTAAAATCTGCAACAAGACAAGGATGTCTACTATCACCACTCTTATTCAATATAGTTCTGGAAACATTAGCCAGAGCAATTAGACAAGGGAAAGAAATAAAAGGAATAAGGATAGGAAAGGAAGACCTTAAATCATCATTATTTGCAGATGACATGATACTCTACATAGAAGACCCCAAAAACTCCAACAAAAGACTTCTAGATTTAATAACCAAATTTAGCAGCGTAGCTGGGTACAAAGTCAACGCTCAAAACTCAATAGTATACCTGTACACATACAACAGACTCACTGAAAGAGAAATCAGGGAAACAACACCTTTCACAGTAGCATCCAAAAAAACAAAGTACCTAAGAATCAATTAACAAAGGAAGTAAAAGATCTATACAACATAAACTACAGTACTTGGAAAAAGGAGATTAAAGAAGATATTGGAAAACAGAAAGATATCTTTTGTTCTTGGGTAGGAAGAACCAACATAGTGAAAATGGTCATACTCTCAAAATTTTTACACTGATTTAAAGCAATCCCAATTAAAATACCAATAGCATACCTCACAGAATTACAGAAAACAATCCTAAAATTCATTTGGAATCAGAAGAATCCCAGAATAGCAAAAACAATTCTGGGCAACAAAAGCAAAGTGGGGCCATCACAATCCCTGACCTGAAATTATATTACAAAGCTACTGTAATAAAAACAGAATGGTACTGGCAAAAAAACAGACCCGAGGACCAATGGAACAGATTAAAAGATGCAAAAACAAGTCCAAACACTCTCAGTAACCTTATCTTTGACAAAGAGGCCAAACATCCTCACTGGAAGAAAGATAGCCTCTTTAATAAATGGTGCTGGAAAAACTGGGTCTCCACATGCCAAAGATTAAAACTAGACCATATCTTTCCCCATGCACTAAGCTAAAATCAAAGTGGATCAAAGATCTAAATATTAAAACAGAAACACTAAACATTAAATCTCTAGAAGACAGAAGAGGGAGAACTCCTGAAGAGACAGGTGTAGGCAAAGACTTTATGAACAAAACCCTAATTCCCCAGGAAATATCACAAAGAATCAACAACTGGGATCTAATCTTTTCTGTGTGTGTGTGCTGGGAATCGAACTCAGGCCCTTGTGATTGCAAGGCCCTCTAATCTTATTAAAAAGCTTTTATACTATGGAAATCAATGTGCAGATTCCTCAGGGAACTAGGACTAGCAGTTCCATTTGACCCAGCTGTTCCCCTTCTTGGTATCTTCCCAAAAGAATTAAAAGCATCATACTACAACGATACATGCACGCCCATGTTTATAGCAGCACAGTTTGTAATAGCTAAATCTTGGAAATGGCCCAAATGCCCATCAACTGATGAATGGATAAAAAAGATATGAATTTTTTTTTTTTTTACAACGGAGTACTACTCTACCACAAAGAATGTTAAGCTTGAGATATTTCTAGGTAAATAGCTGCATCTTGAGACCATACTCTTAAGTGAAATAAATTGGACACATGTGTTTAAATACCGCGTTGTTTCTCCGGTGTGAGAAACTGAAAGTGTAAATAAAGACTAAAATGTATTATATTGGGAAAGGGAAGAAACTGTTCAAAAGGGAGGAGGAGGAAGGAACAGAGGGACAAGAGAAATAAATGGAAGGAAAAAATGGAAACAAAGCTTTTGGAAATAAGGAGGGAGGAGGGGTCGAAGAGAGGGGAGGGGAATGGGAAAAAAGAAGCAAGATATATCATGTACTGGCACAAATTCCCTATGACGAACGTTATCACTACATGTATGTAAAATGTGCCATTAAGATTTTTTTTAAAAGTTATCATGAGAAGTGAAAACTCTCATCCAGATAGCAATTACCCTTGAAAAATCCTTACTCATGCCAAAATGACTAGAAACTGAACCCTGAAGCTCCAATGCTAAGAATTTCTATTGTTTCTCTGTGCATTTGATCTTTTACTATCCCCACCAACAGCAACTAGTTGAAATCCAAGTACAATACAGGGCTACTATACAGACTTTAGTATTTGATATAAAAATTGCTTGTATTTAATGATCATGTCATAAGTTAATAAAAGGTATGAAAACAACTGGCTAAATATTTAGAGAAAAATTAAGTCATAATCCTAAACAAACTAGCAGTTGAAATCAAACTGAAGCAATTTATTAATCTATTGCCATTAAGAATGGTCTGAATTCTAGCTCAGGAAAGGATAGTGCCCTTGTGTACCCCAGCCTTATCTATGGAACTAAGGGTTATGGCTTTCATTGCATTTGAAGTAAGAGGAAACCCCAAGGAGGTAGGCCTTAATTATCTAAATGAGAATACTCTAAAAGGTAAAACATGTTCAAGAGTAAGACCAGGATCCTATTTAGGCTGGCTTAATTTAGTGAAAAGAAAGATTTGACACAATGGTGTCTCTAGACACAGTGATGGAGGAAAAATTATTTCACATTTCCACAAGTAATCTTAGTCCATTAAACAATTACATGCTCCTATCTATAAATACTAGGAAGGGCTAAATGTTATGGTAGCTACCTTTGTACAGTAAAACTGAATAATTTCTCTAACATCTACATTTTCCCTGCTGACCATGTATTTCATCTGTCAAAAGAAAATTACTATAAAAAGAACAAATAGTGAAACAAAGTATGAAAAAAAAATTTCCATTCAAGTTAACTGTTAAGCTAATATCTAAGTGTTTTCACCCTACATGAGATTAATCTACCAAAGTTTCTGGCAATAAAAGAATTCATGGTAGGAACAGAAAAAGACATTTTTCCCTATTGTTAATGTTAAAGAAATTATTCTAAAAGGTTGAAAATAAATAATGAGAACATAAACCATTCATTCTCTGAGATGATTCATGCAAGATCATTGTGAACACACAAAAGTTATCCTAATATACTAAAAATGTGAAACTCTGCAATGTGGTAAAAATAATATTTTCCTTGTCAAAGAAATTTTTCAGTGTGCATGTTAGTCATCATTTGTGAATCTCTTGCATCAAAATAAAGGTGACCAAATGTTTTTGTAAAGTAAAAGAACTCACTGACAATTGAAGGTGCTTATTTATACACTCACAGCTACACAAATACTGAGTAGCAGGGTACATAGAACTTAAAATTCCAAAAATAAGAACCATTTAAAAAGATCAATGGTTAAAGTAGAATATTCAGTATCAAATATTATTTGTAAAGAACAAAACTTTATGAAACCTCACTAAAATTTTGACGTACAGATTCTCCCACATATTATGAGTTCATTTGGCAGGTTAAGTCAAGAAATCCTTACTGATATCATCGAAAACAGCTCTCCATAAAAGTAATGGGAAAAAGAAAAGGAAATGGCATCATAAACAACTTTTTGGAAGCCTAGGACACTAAAAGCATGCAGTAACTAAAGAAACAATCAAAAGAACAAAACAAGGAATTTATAAGAATAGTGAATACTAGATATTAGAGCATCCTATCCTCGTTCCCCAGCTCTGTAGCAGCCTTTCAGTGAGAAGCTGCACCTACCCCATTATCAAAGAATTGTAATTACTTGCTTTGACATATCTTGTGACTCTCTGGAAGGCTGCATGAAAAGATCTGCTTCATCTTGTCTAACTCCAACCTCAACCCATGCTAACGGGCCATATCAAAAACAATTGTAGTAGGTAAATATTTTAGTCACTGCTGCCTGAGGCAATGGATAACAGCTGGACAAAAAAATCAGACTAACCAAAAAACTTGGGAGGAAAGACTGAGGCAGGAGATGCTTTTAAGGTTATAAGGGCTTTGAAAAGCTCTGACACATTCCTGAGAATCTAGAAGACCACACAGATGCAGTACCCATGCTCAGAAAAGATCTGAAAATGCCCTAAGTTCTCACCTGGAGCTGATCTTGAGGCTTGTGAAAGCAAGAAGTGAAGGCTAAGGCAGAGTACTGAAGGTGTGCCCAAACCCATATACAAACACCTTTGCAAAAACAGATGTTTTAGGTTCTAGACACTGAAGAAAATCTCTATGTAACAATTCACTGACCATTAAGCTAACAAAACAAAAGACTTAGAAGACCACACATAATAAATACACACTTTACAAAATTAATTTAGAATAATCACCAAACAAACAACTTTAACAAACAGCAAGATAAGCCCTAGGCAGGGAGAATTTGGTTTCCAGAGTTGCCACAAAAACCAGTTACCAACAGGAAACAATGAGACACACCAAGAAAGAAGAAAGTTTGCCTGTTTCAGAGGGAGGGACTCAAAAAGCATGAAGGCAAGTAGATACTATCCCAGAGGAAGCCCAAATTGGACTTACTAGGTAAAGATCTCAATTAGCTATTTTAAATATGTTCAAAGAAACCACATCTGTAAAACTGAAAGAAGGCTGAGAGAGCAGTAGCTCAGTGTTTGAGACAGCACTTGCCTAGCATGCAGAAGGCTCTGGGTTCAATTCCCAGCACCACAAAAATAAAACAAAACAAAACAAAACAAAAAAACCCAAAAAGACCCTAAAGGAAACCGTGAGAATGACCTCACCAAAGACAGAATATCAATAAAGAGACAGAAGTTGTAATAATGAATCAAATTATGGAGTTGGAAAAAGTATAATGACTAAAGTGAAAAATTCACTAGAGGTTCAATAGTCAATTTAAGTAGGAACAATAAAGAGCAAGTGAACTTGAAAACAGGTCAACTGAGGTTAGCCAATCTGAGAAAGAGAAAAAAGAATGAAGAAATTGAATAGAGTTAAGACCTGTGATACACTACCAAGCATACAAGCATTCACACAGCAGGAGGCCCAGAGGTAGAGAAGAGAAATTGGCAGAAAGAATATTTCACAAAATAATGAGCAAAAGTATCTGCAATTTGATGAAAAACAATTTTATGCACATACAAACCTCAAAGCACTCCAAGAAGGACAAATTCAAAGATTCACATTGAAACACATTATAAACTGTTGAAAGCTGAAGATGGAAAGGGCGTGCTGAAAGCAGAAACAACACATCATATGCAAGGAATCCACAATAAGACAAATAGCTAATGTCTCAAGAGAAACCAGAAAGACCAAAAGGCAAGCGGACAACTTATTCAAAGAGCTAAATAAACTATCAACCAAGAATTCTCTATCTATCCTTCAAAAATGTAGGTAAAACTAACACATTTTGAGAAATTCTCTGAGATACTGGGAGTCTGTTTTTAGCAGACCTTCAAGAAATGGTACAGGCATTTATAAATGCCTTCAGGCTGAAATGAGAGGACATTAAACAGTAACTCAAGTCCACAGAGACATAAAAAACACTGGAAAGGGTAACTACATAGGTAAAAATAAAAATGTATTTTTTGGTGTGTAACTCCTCTTTTTCTTTCCTATATGATTGAAACACTAATGCACAAAACAATTACAAATCTATATAGATGTGGACCAATATACAAATATGTACTTTATGATGATAAAAGCATGAGAAGGAAAATGGACATATAAAGAAGTAAAATTTTTGTGTACTAATAAAGTTAATTTGGAGCCAGGTAGAGTGGTGCATACCTGTAGCCCCAGCTATTCAGGAGGCTAAGGCAGCAGAATCATCAGTTTGAGGCCAGACTGACCAACAAAGTGAGACTCCACCTCAAAAAAATAAAATAAATTAAGTTGGTAATGGGGACAAGGGGTGTAGCTTAGGGGGTAAAGTGCACATTTAACATGCACAAGGCCCTAAATTCAATCTTCCCCCACCCCACGAAAACACACTAGTATTAATCTGAACTACTTGCTGCAAATTACAAGTATTTCTTGTAATCCTGCAGGCAATTACCTAATATTACTGAAAATACATTCAAAGGAAATAACAAGAGAATTAAAAGAAAACATCTAACACAATAGAGTTAAGTAGAAAGTACAGGGAAAAAAATCAAGACAAACAAAACAAATAGAAAAATGGCAGCAATCTGTAAGTGTAAATGATTAAACTCTAAAGCTGAAAGGCAGCAATTAGCAGAATAGAATTAAAAAATGTATGACCCACGCATATACTGTTGGGGTCACCTGGATTCAAACACAAATAGTTTGAAAGTGAAAGGATGGGAAAAAGTGCTCCATGCAGATAGTAACCATAATACAGCCAGAGTGGCTATGCTAATTTTACAAAAAATACACTTAAAGATGAAAATTGTTGAGACAGGATTATAAAAACTGTAAGAGTCAATTCATCAAGAAGATATAACAACTATAATCATACAGGCACCTGATGACAGAGCTCGCAAGTTCATGAAAAATTGGCAGAACTAAAAAAGGACAATAAATAGTTATGTCCATTACTGAAAAATAGGATATAACATCTAGACAAGAGATCAAAAGGAAATAAAAATTCTGAACAACACTATAAACCAAATCAACCTAATGTATTTATGAGCACTCCACACAACAAGAGCAAATTACATATTCTCAGGAGCACATGAAACAATTCTCTAGGTTAGACCACCTGATAGGCCACAAAACAAGTCTCGATAAATTTTTAAAAGACTCAAATTATAAAAAGTGTGTTCTCCAATCACAATGGAATGAAACTAGAAATCAATAGCTGAAGGAAAGTTGGAATATTCTCTAGATGTATTTACTTTTCTCTAATTTTGCCAAATATATACTCGTAAAACACTTTACTGGAAGTTGTACCGAGGGTAATTAGGCAAGAATAGAAAAGCCATCCAGACTGGAAAGAAGACTAAAGTTCTATTTTCAGATGATATTACTTTCTATATTAAAAAAATCCTAAGGTACCCCACCCCCAGCTAACACAGCTAATGAAATTTAGCAAAGTTGAAGACATATAATCAGTAAACAACAAACTGAATTTCTAAGCACTATGCAAAAATGAAATCTTAAAAATTACATTTACATATAAAATAATAAAATATTTAGGAACAAATTTTATTCAAAGTACAAGATTTTAAGGCCTGAGTTCGATCTCCAGCACCCCCTGCGAAAGTACAAGATTTATACTCAAAATATTATTATAAAATACTGTTGAAAGAAATTTTTAAAAGTCTAAATAAAAAGAAGGATGTCCCATGTTCAGGTACTAGAAAATTTAATATTGTTAAAATAGCAATATTCCTCAGATTGATATACAGATTTAAAGTGACCTTTAAAAAAAAAAAACTGGCAAAATGATACTAAACCTGGAAAAGCAAGGGACCCTGAATAAGTAAGGCATATGCATATATGATAAAAATCTAGAATTTTGGAGCCATACTTTACAAAGATCAGGCATGTATCCAACATTATTTCAAATTATAATGAAATAGCTTTATAGCTGAGCAGTTATATAATTTTCAGTTAAGTGATGTTTTTGTCTATAACATGGGGAAGCAAGGGACCCAGAGTAAGTAAACAATCTTGAAAAAGTAGAACAAAATTATAAAGACTCACACTTCCAATTCCAAACTTATTATACTGCTACAGTATAAAAGTATGGTGCTGGCATAGGGATACACAATCGATCGATTTCATATAGAACTAAAAGCCCAGAAATAAACTCAACATCTACAGTCAATTGATTTTTAGCAATGTTGCCAAGACTATTCAATGGGAAAATAAAGTGTCTTTTCAACAAATGGTACTGAGAAAACTAGACAACCACATTCAAAAGAATAAATTTAGCACCAACCTTGCACAATATACAAAAATTAACTCAAAATGCATAAAAAAACTAAGAACTAATGTATAAAAGCTAAAACTATAAAGCTGTTACGAGTACTTATAGAAAACATTAACTCAAAATGGATGAAAGAACTACTGTGTCAGAGGTAAAACTATAAAACTCTTGCGGAAATAGAGAAATAAAATTATTGCGATCTTCAATTAGCCAACAGTTTCTTGATAGCAAAAGCACAAATAACCAAAGAAAACATAGTAAATTGTACTTTATCCAGGTTTAACATTTTTGTTTATCAAAGAACACTACTAGGAAGATGAAAAAACAACCCACGAAGTGGGAAAAATTACTACAAATCAGATATGAGATTAAGAGTCTAAGTATATGGAAAAATTATTGCAATTCAATAACAAAAGGATAACCATTTATTAAAGTCTATGAAGAAAGAAGAAAAAAAAAATAAAGTCTATGAAGACGTTTCTCCAAAGAAGATATATATAAATGGCCAGTAAGCACATGAAAAGATGCTCAACATCATCAGTTATTAAGGAAATGCAAACCAAAACTATGAGATACTGCTTCACACCCACCAAGATGGCTATAATGTTTTAAACAGAGAGTATGTGGAGAAATTAGAATCCTCACGCATTGTTGGCTGGGATATAAAATGATACCATATACTGTGGAAAACATTTTTGCAGTTCCTCAAAAAGTTAAACATAACAGTTATCATATAATCCAGGAATTCCATTCCTAAGTACATATCCAAAAGAAATACACCTTCACACAAAAACTTGTTCACAAATGGTCATAGCAGTATTATTCATAATCATCAAAAAAACAGAAACAGTCCAAATGTCCATCAACTGATGAACAGATGAACTGTAGCATATTCACAGAATGGAATATTATTTGGCCATTTTGAAATATTGACACCAGCTACAGTGTAGACGCATTTTGAAAACTAGACACAAAATGCCATATGTACTGGTATGATTCCATTTACAACCAGTGTCTCCAAGGGAACAAAGTAAATTAGAGATTCTAAGGACTGGGAGTAAATAGATTAGGGTATACTGCTTAACGGTTATGGGGTTTCTTTCAGGGGTGATTAAATACTCTTGAACCGGATAGTGCTGATGGCTGTACATATACTAAATATACTAAATATTTAGTAAATACACTAAAACTCAATAGATTATGCACTTTGAATGGCTAAAATGGTGACTTAAGCTATGTGAATTTCATCATAGATAAAAACATCACTTAAATGAAAATTATATAACTGCTCAGCTATAAAGCCAATTCATTATAATTTGAAATAATGTTGCATACATGTCTAGTCTTTGTAAAGTATGGCTCCAAAATTCTAGATTCTTACAATATATGCATATAGACACCAATGCCTTTGTCATTGTCGTCATCGTCGTCGTCGTCATCATCATCATTATTGAGGTACCAGGGATTGAACCCAGGGCCTTTGCACTGAGTTACATCCCCAGCCCATTTTTATTTCTAGATAGAGTCTCCCTGAATCACTGAGTTGCCCAGGCTGGGCTTGAATTTGCAATCCATGTGCTTCAGCCTCCTGAAGTGCTGGAATTACAGGTGTGCACCACCATACCCAATCACTGCATCTTTATTGTCCTTACAACTTATGTCAAGAGCACAAGACACTGATTAAATTGTTTTAATGACAATTATTATACAAAATGAGCTGATCAGTATTGGAACAATTTGAACAAATTACTTCCAAAACCCTACAGATAAGATATAGAGGGTTCCCTATGAAACTTGACTTTTATATTTTTATTATTAATTTTTTTATGAAACTTGACTTTTAAAGAGCATCCACAGCAATTTATAAAACATATGTATCAATTATGGCCTTTAGAAATGATTTAGAAATGCCAAAATGAAGGACGCAAATATCAAAAAATGTTTTCATATAACAAAATTAGGGGGTTTGGGAATTGGCAAGTGGCAAGTGCTTGCCTAGTTAAGCATAGGATCCTGAGTTTGATCCCCAGCACACACAAAAAAAAAAATAGAAATGTTTATCCTGCATTAGGAAAATATTTGTGACTGATAATAACCACAAGTAGTTTTACACACTGTAATCTTTAATCACTGAAAGCTTATTAGAAATAGCTAGACAAGATTTTTATAGTCTACACCCCATGGTACCAATGTGAAAGTCTTATAACCTGAAATTACTAAATTTTCCATATCAGCAAAGGTCCACAAAGATGTTCTTTGGACATATCTAAGTATTTTAGAATAAAATTCACTTGCTTTAAAATGCTTAGTTTAGGGCTGGGGATTTAGCTCAGTGGTTAGAGTGCTGGCCTAGCAAGTGCAAGGCCCTGAGTTCGATCCCCAGCACCAAAAAAAAAAAAAAAAAAGCTTAGTTTAGCACAGTCAATTTTATGTTAAACACCCGCAAATTCTGACAGTTGGGAATCAATCTCCTTGTGTATCAATTGCCTCGGTCTAATCAAAACACTAAGATGAGTGAGAAAGATAACTGGCCACCACCTGCAACAGACAACATCTTTGGGAAGCTCTAATTACAAATTCGTAACTAACAAATGTAATTTAAAGTAAAAAGGTTAGTCACTGAAAACCACTTCCTCAAATTAGAAAGAACAAAGCTACTTGAATATTAAATGGAGTCCTCAGATGTCAAATGTTTTAAAGCAGAAATAAAAGACTCTTAAAGGGCTTCATATTTCAACAATAGTGATCATTCTGCAAAATATAAAATATCACAATAAGAGAAGGTCGAGATTAAAATAATTTCCAAGAAAGGATTATCTTTAAAAGATTGTTTAAGGGCTGGCCCCTATTATCAAACTAATATACTGATATTGTTCACAATGAGTAAGCCGAAAATAAAAAAATGAAAATAAGAAGAAAAGCATTTACCTCTTCTAAGCTAGGGAGCGAAGAAGAAGATACTGTTCGAGATGACAATGGATGAAATGGCTCTTGACCAATAGCATGTTGATGGTTTTGTATTTGTACAAAAGGGTTCTGTGGTGGCCTATGAGGCAATGGAGGTAGGCCATAAGGAAAGCCCGGCCCTATTAAGTGATTCTGTTGCAGATTAGCAAAAGTCCATGCTCCATCAGGTGCCAGGTACTTCAAGGGAGGAGTGGCAAGGTGTTCAGATGGCAACGAGAAGGGTGAGCTGAATATCTGAGGTGGAAGGCGCTGTGGAAATGCTGGGTTGTTGGCTACTTCAATGTCTCTGCTGTTGTCATTAAAATTAGAAAAGTGGCTACTGTTGTCTGTATTGGATGGGGGAGATGGGACTGCTGGTGGACTTCTCGCCTGAACTTGTCTATACTGCAAAAGTCTTGATTGAGGTGGTGGCATTTCAGCTCGCTCTCGAGTTTCATTTTGATCACGATGGGACAGTTCTCTGATTAAGTCTTGAAATCTACGTGAAGACAACAAAATATGAAGAGAAAGCAAAGGAAAAGCTCTCTTACCTTAAGAGCCGAATCCATTACCTGTACAATTTCAACAAACCAAATCATGACAACTAGAACCAGCATTAATTAATTTCAAATGTAAGCATTACCACTCAGTAAATGCTAAACTGAAGACACTAAATGTGCCCAATTACTGGTACTTCTTTTTGCTTTGTATTGAAAAATCTGCCCTTGCCTATACATGGTAACTGAATGTTATAAAAGGCCACCACATTGGTGGGCCTTATTCAGAAGTAATTACTGCACACTTCATAGTACTCACATGATGCTAGCCACAGAAACAAATTTAGAAAACAAAACAAAACAAAACATTTGGTGTCAGGACCAAACCCTTATAGTATTTGTATGCAGTTATAAAGTGTAAGTCTGTCTTACTAGAAAAAAATTAATAATAAATTTATAACCTTCAAATTTTAACCATTAATTTATTTCTTTCCTTATTCTTTGTAAATATTACTACTGGGGTGGGTGGAATACCACCTACAGTGATGGTATGTTTCCCTTGTGGAAGAAATCACAAAGCAAGAGACAAATTTAACTTAGAATCCAGAACAGATCCCCCCAGATTTATGTAAGAGTTACTTTTAAATGAATTCTCTATTTTTTTTAGAGTCGATCAAGAGAACCTTGCAGCATGCACCAAGAATGCCAGGATTCAATTTCTTTGAGACAATATTCCAGCTTAAAGCTAACAGAACCACTATCAAGAAAGCAAACAGAGGGGCCCATGCTGCGGAGGCTGCTTTCCGTGTGCTGGAATACCTTGAGAGTGTTGTTTCTGCTTCATCCTCAGCATTGCTGGTGAGCTTCCAGTCTGCCCTCACTGGCGGCTGATGGAGTCCCAAGGGTGGCTGAGGGAGATGCTGGAGGTGAGGATGGGCGTGTGGGTATGGAATGCCACCCTGGCTGAGATAGGCATGGTGTTCGTTCCACTGCTGTAACCGCATTTGCTGCTGCCTTAATGTTTCCAGAGCTACGCTCCCATGCACGCGCTCTGCAGAAACATTTGTGAAAAATTTATTTATACATTTGGTGTTTCAAGTTAATTTTCTCAAGAGCTTTTACAACCATATTTTCCCCACCAAAACAGAGAAATACCTACAATTTGTTTTCGGTAAGAAGTACACAGTTTCTAAATTTATAATATGATAATGATGAATTTTCCCTGCTTGCATAATGATATAACCCAACATCAACTGGATGTTTACTATAATACATCATGCTCAGAACTAGAATCTGACTATCACACTCAGTGGTTGATTTCTGCAGGCATTATTTGAAGAAATGAATCACTCCTGGCCCAAATCAGTAATCCAGAATGCATGTTATTTTAAGTAAACACTGTACTCAACTTTTCACAGGCAAACTTACCTACAGCCTCTCCTACAGGTAATCCTGGGGGACTTCCATCCATGAAGCTATTCAGATGAGAAGGAAGGAGGGGGCCAGGCTGCGCGATGGCTCTCAGAGGACTATGGCCTTCTTGCAGCATGGCAGGAGATGGCTGCTCAGGAATCACAGTCTCTGCAGGAGGAGACTGTGGTTGATGAGAAACTGCATTATGAAAAAAAGCATTGTTGGGTCCCGCCTGATAGGCAGGAGAAAGTTGAGGAGGTGGTTGCTGGGCCTGCGGATTCAACTGACTTTGCTGCTGGACTACCTGATTTGGCTGTGGTGGCATTTGATTTGGTTGTTCAGGCAAATTATTCTGCTGTTGATTTAACAAGGCGTGCTGCTGTGGAATTGGAAATGGTGGTCGTGGTAGCTGGGGGAGGGGGTGGAAATGACGACTGGGTATTGCATACTGTGCATGGGGAGCAGGAAGAGGAAGATGTATGTGTCTTGGGTTGAGATTATCTTTGCGAGGAAATTTGGTATTGGGATAAACAACACCAGGACGTGATTCAGGACTTCTGTTCTGTGGATGTGATTCCAAATCAACCTAGAAAAAAATAAGAAGCCTTTTTTTTAACTGTAGAAGATCTGAGTTCAGTGGCATTCCACCTTTTCCCAACCCTAGCACAACAAAAAGATATAATACATTCTTAGCAGTGCTGAAATCAAGCATTAAGATGGGAATATTTTTAAATTTAAAAAGATGGCACAGAAAAAACAGAATATTACACATGAGTCATAAGAAAAGATACTGCCATTTTATCAGCATATGACTTTAATTCTTCCTTCAGGAACACTCTCTTTAATGTCACACTTTCTACCTTAGATAATCATTGATTTCCTTCTGTTGCAAATCAACAAAATGTGTTCTTTGATTGTGATTTTATTGCTTTTACACGCAATATATTTCCTCAAACATCAATTTTAATAAAAAATTATTTCAATTTACACAACTTTGAAATGAAATACAGGTACTATATCATCTTTGTATAACCAGTTTCTTTTCCAGTTTTTGCCGTTATACAATATTGATGTTCATCGACATTTGTTGAGGAAGTAACAAGTACATTGTACCGGATGTTGGTGATTTAAAAGCAACAGTAAGACTCAGTCAATACTCTCTTCAAGACCTTACAGCAGGGGTCTGTAAGCCATAGCCCCCAACCACACCATTTCCAGGCCAATGGATTTTTGTAAGAAAAGTTTTAAGAAATACAACCACTTATTCATTATATATTGTCTATGGCTGCCTTTGCACTACAATGAAAGAGTTGAGGAGTTGCAGCACAGACTACATGGCCCATGAAACCTAAGATTTACTATCTGGCTTTTTACAGAAAAAGCTTGTTAACCCCTAGTTTAAGAGTCTAGTACAAGACAGCAACATGTAAACATGTAACTATAGATACTGTAAGAGGATGTGCTATGAGATCCTAGGGCCCAAGAAAATTAAGGAAGACTTCATAAAGGTGATGCCATTTGAGATGAATCTTACAAAAAGAGCTGGAATATTCTAGAAGGAAAATACATTCTAGCTGAAGGTAACAGTTTATGCTAAGGTTGAGAGAATACAAAAAGTATTGTGAATCTGGGGAGCATGAGAAGTTTTGTATGCAAAGAGCTAAAATTTCACCTGTTTATGTGTTAGTCTCCCCTTCTTGACAAGAAATAGTCTGATTGCATAAAACCCTGAATTATTTATTCAATACTGAGTATAAATGCTGATTTTTTAAAAAATATATTGATTTTAATTCCATTAAACTGTGGTAAACTACCAAAGGTAGTGGTGCTGTCCTTCTGAAATGTAAATTTGATTATAAGTGGTGATAAGGTGAAAAATGAATTCAAAGGTGGGAAGAGGTAATTTTTCTTTTCCAGCCCTGTTGACCAAACTGTTGCAACAAATGGTTGTAATACCAATTATGTCCTGAGTCCATTCTCACTTCGTATCACCTAGCTCAAATGGACGCCATTACAATTGGCGCTTTGGGTATTTAAGATTACTGAACATCTATAAAATTATCTACAAAGAGTAGGAAGGATGACAGCTCTGTCCCAGTCTTTCCAAGCAGTTGTCATGTCTGCTCTTCAACAGACATGACAACTTCTTTATAAGCAAACATTCTCCCTTATGAATCTTCACTTAGTCAATGACCAAGTCAACAGTAGTCTGGAATATACCTTTTTCCAGAAGTCACTGTTGATATGCATGATCTGATCACATGACGGAGACTGTGAGTAGGTGTCAAGGTTACTTGTAGACTGGGGTTTTAATTGCCTACGTCACTTTTTTTTTTTTTTTTTTTTTTTTTTGGTACTGGGGATTTAACTCAGGGCCTTGTGCTTGCAAGGCAAACACACCACTGGGCTAAATTCCTAGCCCTCTTCCATCACCTCTGACTTTGATATAGACAGGAAGCTAGGTCTGTGTTACAGAAATTTAACTCATGATTATGCTACTCTACAATCCTACCACAGGCTTGCTTAGCAAGACTACAAGGTCTGAAGGAACCTGTGTCACCTACCTAGAATTAGATTCTCCTCTTATCCCTGAGGCAGAGTCAAAGAGAAAAGGAGTTCTTTTTTGGTTTTTGTTTGTTTGTTTATTTGTGTGCTGGGAATCAAACTCAGGGCCTTACAGTTGCTAGGCAAGCACTCCACCACTTGAGCTAAATCCCCAGCCCCTGTTTGTTTTCAAGACAGGGTCTCGCCAGGTAGTCCAGGCTGGCCTCAAACTCACTATGTAACCCAAGCTTGTCTCAAACTTGCATCAATCCTTCTGCCTCAGCCTCCCAGGTCCTAGAATTACAGGTGTGCACCACCACGCTCAGTCAAGAACAAGGAGTTCTTTTATTTATTCTTCCTGGGCCCCAAGACAAAGCATCAGGGAGGAAAGAAAATAATACGTGTCTAACAGGTGGTCTAGTCCTCTGACAGAGAAGATTCATAACAGAAATTTTAAAAGGACATGAGTTACTTAGCTCTCTTGGTTTCAGTTGCTCCAATAACGCCAAAGATTCTTGTGGGTGGTTTTGTCTGAGCTGCCTCTGACGACATCTGCTACTAATGCACGACCCTAATATGTCATTTGTTCTCTCTGTACCCTCCCAAACATGCACCATGTTGATTTTCACCGCACCACCCCTCTTACTATTCAATATGAAATCCCTCCACCTACTTCTACCTGTCAGTCAGGGATGTTTATGGAAGTAAGTGACTGAACATAGGAAACAACTATTCAAAGCTAGGTTGAGGGTGAAGATGTAGAGTTGGAAGTCATTATTTTAGAGTGGGTACTTAAAATCACAGATTGGGCTAGTTTATAATAAGTAACCATAGAACACAAAGTGAACCAGGACAATGACAGAACTCTGGGAAATCCCAACTTAACGACTGGGGATATACGGTGAGGGTGAACAGGAAGTAATATGAGAGACAGGTAATCATAGTACAGAAAGTCGTATAAAGTAGAAGTGTTGTAACAAAGAAATCAAAACAAGTAAGATGGTCAAAGACAGACTTAGAAAATATCCCCCACAGGTGTCAAACACAAAATACCAAATACAAAAGAAGTGCTAAATACTAAAAACAAAAACAAAAAAGCCTCAAGTAAGACTACTACTGAAGTGTGTTCCTAAGATAGCTCACCAATCTCTGCAAAATGCTGAAGCCTATTTCCAGCCAGCATGGGTTAAAGAGGAAGTAAGAGATCATGTGAAAATGAGATAGTATGTACTAGCTATAATGGAGATGAAGGTCAAAGAGAGTATCTTTTTTTAAAAAGTCTATCAATCAATGTACTTACTTTGGGTGAAAAGACAAGTAGCTACTTTGCAGGCATAAGAAGGACTGACAGTTGCAAAGAATCTGAAGACAATGGAAGAGAGGGAACAGGTCTATAAGGAACTGGAAGAGGAGAAACCAGTCTTAACGGGAACTCTTCCTCCAAGACTGGTGATAAGGAAGAAAAGAGGTTCAAGGATATAGAAAAGGCAAGATATTTATGTTATAAACAAACAGAAAAATCCTGATGACAATAAGCCTAAGGCAAAGTCATCTGATCATAAGGAAAGCAGGAGGTAGGAAAGTCATGAAATCTGAGAAAAGCCACTGAGAACACTGGGCAAAGGAACTAAGTCCATGCAAAAAAAAAAAAAAAAAAAAAAAAAAAAGGCAGGCTCCAGTGGTTTCACAGAGATTAGAAAATACGAATTTCCAGTGGCACAAATTCAACCAGTGGTGTGATTTTTCTATAACTGGTTCACAAGAACAAAAGCAGGGAAAGTAAATGAATAGAAAGATAAAGAGCACCGGGTGTAATGAGAGAACAAAATGAGGAACTAGAGGAAGTTACATCCTCCTCCTTTGCTGTGACAACTCATCTCATTCTGAGATCATTTTCACTGACACCTGTAGTTCACTCTTAATTTACTGCTTATGATAGAAAGTATCTAAATTCAAGTCTTATCGCCGAATAACATAACTTGAGAAAAATATACAGGTCAAGAAAATAACCCAGCCAAAGAAACAGTGACAGAAGAAAGTACAACATAACCCACAAATCACTCTGAAACAAAAAAATATAAAAGATATGCATAAAAAGGGAGATATTTTTCTTTAAAACATCAAGATTCCAAGATGCCCAATCAGACCCAAATCCATTAGAACAAGACTCTCACTAAATATAAGTAGCATACCTGTTTTGGTTCTGTAGGCTTTTTCTCTGGTGTTCGAATCTTATTAATTTCAGGTCCAGGATTATTTGTATCACTTTTACCTAAGAA
Source organism: Hystrix cristata (assembly GCA_004026905.1). NCBI lineage: Eukaryota > Metazoa > Chordata > Mammalia > Rodentia > Hystricidae > Hystrix > Hystrix cristata. The sequence goes on along the minus strand of PVJO010002890.1, from coordinate 57,568 downwards.
AATATTTTAAAAGTCTTATAAGTTTTCTCCAGTGAATGTGACATTACCAGTAACTATCCATTATTAGACAAAGAAGCAGAATACTTTAAACATTTTACACTCATTATTATTGATTTATATTATTACTTAGGTTTTGTTCTTAAATTTTCAGAGTTGCAGTTTCTCTGCAAGAAAGAGTATTTATAAATTGACAAAGCAAAATCTTAAAAAAATAACCTTAAAAGAGCAAACAATCCCCCCAAAACTACCCAATCTCCAATAATTTATAGCCTCATTTTTGTAAACTGGACATATAAAAGACTTGGAATTATTATCTATTCATAAAGACTCAATGTTTTGTACACTTACAAATGCAATTAAGCAAAAATCCAAACTATGTCTCCATCTATTTTAGTAAAGGAATCTAAAGTGAATGTAATGGTTTGGATTTTAAATGCCTCTCAAAGGCCCCTATGCTAACAGGCTGATCCCTTAGCCATGACATTATGGGGAGGCTGTCTCTCATGAGTTTTGAAGGTGGGAACTTGTGGAAGGAAGTTAGGTCACTGGGGGCGAGTCCATGAAGGGGATACTGGGACCCTGGCCCCTTCCTTCTTTAGAATTGCTCCACAGCCTTCAGGTGAACAGACCTCCTTTGTCAAGTGCTTCTGCCAGAATGTACTACAGCACCACCACAGGTCCGCAACCCTAGGGCCAAGTGAGCATGGACTGAAACCTCTGAAACCATGAGGCAAAATAAACCTTTCCTCCTTATGTTATTTATCACAGGTATTTTGTCACAGTGATGGAAAGCTAACCAATAAGCTGAATAAAGATATTCCGAAAGAAATTAAGTTATACCATTTAAAAGTAATACACACTAAATATAAGTGGGCTATGAATAAAGGCAGTAAAATTAAGGTTTAAAAGGGCACAATTATGGTATAGCTTGGTGGCAGAGCACTCACTTGGCCTATGCAAGGTCCTGGGTTCTATCTCCAGCACCACAAAACAAAAAACAAACAAAAAAGCACAATTACCATAGACTTGAATAATTTCATACATGTGAAAAACTTTTAACCTACAAGAATTATTGGCTGAATGTTTTTAAATTCCTTGAAAGAATCCTTGTTTTCAATTTCTGTGCAAAAATATTCTTTCAGTAATGCCACTAGAACTTTGCATTATTATGCTAGAAGAGCCTTACCACTAAACTTCAAGAAATGGAAACTACAATGATAGATGTAAAAACACTGGGTGGAATCAGCAGTAGATTAGATACTGCAAAAGAAAATCTTGAGGAAAAAATTGAAGAAAAAAAATGAAAAGAGTATCCGTGAACTTTGGGAAAGAGGAAGCATCCTAGGGGATGGGGATTTAGCTCAGTGGTTAGAGTGCTTGCCTCATAAGCACAAGGCCCTGAGTTTAATATCCTGCACCCCCCTAAAAGCTTCCTAATATATGGTCAATCAGAATCCTTAAAGAAGAGGGGAAAGAGTGATACAGGCACAAAATAAATATAAAGATATGAAGGTTGAAAATTTCCAAATCTCATGAAAAGAAAACAAACAAACAATCCAAGAAGTTCAACAAACCCTGAACACAAGAAATACTAAGAAAACGCCACAAAGGGATATCATAATCAAATTGCCTTAAAGTAGCAAGAGAAAAAAACCCAATGTATCGCATAAAGACAAACGAAGATCAGAACGACATCGGATTTCTCACTGAAAGCAAGACAAGGGAGCAAACAGGAAGACGTTACTAAAATACTGAATAATGACTGCCAACCAAGAACTCTATACCTGGAAAAACTTTTAAAATATGAGAGTGACATAAGGCCATTTTCAGATATATAAATGTTGAAAGAATTCATCATCAGCAAACTTGAAATACAAAGAATATATCAGTACAAAAAAGGGGAGGAGAAGGTGGCAGAGGAACTCATCATCACCACCTCCTTCAGGTAGAAGGAAATTTTTCTCACATGAAGACATATATACAGAGGACGAAAGATTCAAATGATAACTACATGGATAAATATGTAAAATTACTTTTTCTTATTTTTGAAAAATGTTAAAAAGATATTTGGATGTTTAACAGTTAGAAGTATTTAAAAGAACAATGATAGCATAAAAACCATGAGAAAAAAACTGATACTATTACAAGGTTGTTTGTGCATGAAGTAGTAAAATAGAAATTGGAGAACAGACTATATGACTTATACTATAAATCCTGAAGCAAATACCGAAGTATTGCTAACATTATAACTCAAACTCATAAGCCAACAAAGGAGATAAAATGGAATCTGAAAAATATTAATTCAAAAGAAGGCAGAATAAGAGGAGAAAGGGAACAAAATTTCAACAAAATTAAAAAGCAGCAGCAAGATGATATATATAATCAAACCTGACTGTATCAACAATCACATTAAATGTAAACAGTGCAATCACACCTAATCAAAAGCACAGACCGGGGCTGAGGATTTAGCTCAGTGGTTAAAGTGCTTGCCTTGGAAGCACAAGGACCCGAGTTCAATCCCCAGCACCAAAAAAAAAAAAAAAAAAAAAAAAAAAAAAAAGCACAGACCGTCATAATAAATTTTTAAAAATCAAATCAAGAGCCAGAGCTACCTAACAGAAACATACTTTTCCCTTCTTCTTGGGGATTTAACCTAGGGCCTATACATACTAAAGCATATGCTTTACCACTGAGGTACATTCCCAACCCTAAAAACATACTTTAAATATAAAAACACAAATATTTTATTAAAACTTTATTAAACTTTTGCTTTATTAAAGCAAAAGGTCAAAAGACACATACCACGATACCACTAGCCCAAAAAAAGCTGAAGTTGACTACACTAATTTAAGCAGAGTAGACCTCAGAGCAAACAATATTACCAAAGACAAACTTTCTCTCAAAATCTACATAAAGACTTAACATAATCCCAGCGAAGCGCCAAGGTGGCTTTTGGGGGTGGGGGGGATGGAAACTGACAAGCTGATTCTAAAATTTATATGGAAATAGAAAAATACCTGGAATAGACAGTTTTGAAAAAGAACAGCATCAGAAGTCTTATACTACCTGCTTTCCTGACTTTCATTAAGCCATAGCAATCAAGACAGAATATTTGGTATAAACATAAACACACATACCGAAAGAAGAAAACACAGTGCAAGTATATAGTCAATTGATTTTCAAGTATATAGTTCAATAAGGGAAGGACAGTTTTCAATAAATGGTGCTGGAACAACTGACCACACACATGCAATGACAACATACCAAAAAAAACCTTTTTTTTTTTTTTTTTTTTTTTTGGTGCTGGGGCTCGAACTCGGGCCCTTGTGCTTGCAAGGCAGGCACTCTAACCACTGAGCTAAATCTCCAGCCCAAAAAACCAATTCTTACCGCACGCCGTATACAAAATTTAATTCAAAATGGATCTAACGTAAAAACTAAAACTATTAAAACTTCTTGAAGAGAATAAGAGAACACATTTGTGACCTTGTGTAGGACAAAAAATTTTTAGTCACAACATCAAATATAATTCATAAAAGAATAAATGGATAAACTAGACTTCATAAAAAAAGAGAAATTTCAGTTCTTTGTAAGATACTAATAAACTGGCAATAAGCACAATGAAAAGATATTCAGTATCATTAGTTATTAAGGATATGCAAATTAACAGTACTATAACATGCCATTAAATACTAGCGAGGATAAAGTTAAAAAGACAAAAATATCAAGTACTGATAAGAATGTGCAGCAATGAGAAATTTAATACATTACTAGCAGAAATGAAAAACAGTTCAGCCACTTTAGAAAATAATACCATAGGTTTTTTTTGTTTGTTTGTTTGGTTTTTGGGGGGACTGGGGTTCAAACTCAGGGCTTTGCACTTGCTAGGCAAGCGCTCTACCACTTGAGCTAAATCCGCAACCCCAATGCCACAGTTTTTTAATAAAGTTAAATATTTTATAATATGCCTAGCAATTTTCTAGGTATTTACTAAAGAAAAATGAAAACCTATGTTCCCATATGTTCATAGCAGCTTTATTAATAAAAGTCAACATCAGATAGAGCACTTTCCTACCATGTGAGAGGCCCTGGGTAGGCAAGTAAAACTTAAAAAAAAAATGAAATAACTAATATGTCCATCAGTTGATAGATAAACACATTGTGGTACACGCTCATAATGTAATATTTATCAACAGTAAAAAGGAACAAACAACTGACAGATACAACCTGATGGAACATCAAAAGTATTAAGTAAAACAAAGCCACATTCACAAACTATGTATCGTATGATTACATTTATATGATATATTAGAGGAAAGACAAAAGTTAACATTAGTGATTACTTAAGGATAGGTTACAGGATAGGACTGGCTAAAAAGGGGCATGAGGAAACTTCTAGGGGTGATGCAAGTACCTCATATCTTGATTTTGGGAGTACTTAACAACTCTATTTGTTAAAATTCATCAAACTGTACATTTTAAAAAGCTAAATTTCGCTGCATATAAATTACTCCACAAATGTGACTAAAACATGGTAGAGCACTTGCCTAGCAAGCACAAGGCCCTGAGTTCAATCACCAGCTCCCCCCCCCAAAAAAAAGCACTAGGTAATTTTTCTTATTTGTAATTCTAATAGATTTGTGTAAGAAATAACTACTTTATATCAACTATCCCACGATAACATTAATGCTCATGGTATCACAAGAATATTGCGGTTATCAAAAATGTTTAACAGGAGAGGATGTTCTATCTCACCTTTAAATGACTACCACTTAAAGCTCTCTAAATATTCAAATGTAATACACCTTAGGAAATTTGTGAAACCAGTAAGTGTGAAAGCTTAATCTAAAGACCCTCTAATACTACATGCAAAGTTTTTACCTGAATACTTATTTGTGCCACCTGGAAAGAGAATTCCTAGTTTTTATATCATGTTCTCTGTCAAGGAGGTCCACATTTAATAATCATACTGCAGACAGAACTCTGCATGTCACCAATTTGGGAAGAGAAATACAGTACAGCAACCTACCATTTCGATTTTGCTCATGTTGCTCCTTCTCAGGATGCTGATTCTGTGGCTGCCCTATGCTGACAGGTGGATGATGCCCAAGGCCATAAGGTATAGGAGATCCCCGTCCATGTGTCTGTAAGAGGTTCATATTGTAGGCCATTGCTGCCTGATGTGTAATAATTCGAGGATCAACTGCAAACCTACCCTGGTATCCTGTCCATGGTACCTAGGTTATTACAAAAAATAAATGACTCCATTAACTACATTTTAAAATGGAAACGGTTACAGTGCTATTAATAAGAAAAAAGCAAACACATACAGAAAGACGATTAATTTTATCAAAATGAGTAGCTACATGGTTGATGCTATTTAGTAGTAACCACTGGTAGAATCATTGTAATGTCTTAAACTGGCCAAAAAATGGTTCCCTGAATCATTAGTGTGTAAGGGAAAATGGTTCATTTTTCAGATTAGGAAGAAACTGAAGACTTAAAATTGATAACTATTCCCTGAGGTGTCATGTCATTTTATATTCCTGAATCACTTTCCCACAATATGAACATATATACGTCACAGATTACCATGAAAGTTATCTTTTAAGGTCATAATGGCACAGTTACACAGTTTAAAAGACTGAATAAGAGAATGGGGAAAAGTTAAGAAAGAATTTAGTCCTTAAGAAAGGAGTCTCGGGGCTGGGGATTTAGCTCAGTGATTAGAGTGCTTGCCTTGTAAGCACAAGGGCCTGAGTTCGATCCCTGGCACCGCCAAAAAAAAGAAGAAAGGAGTCTCAATTCAAAAAATATATGTGCCAACTTTATAAAAATAACCAAATCATTTAATGTTCATTTACTGTAGGTAAAATTCAAACAGGTCATTACTTTTGATTAATTCAATAGGAAACTTGTTCCAGTGTATCAGGATTTATAATCTTTGCATATTAACATAAACAGAATAAACAAGGCCTTGAGTTTGATCCCCAGAACCTCTCCCCCCAAAAAAGAATACGATGACATCTGAACAACTGCCCCTATTCTTTTAGTCTAAGTGTCTGATGTAGACTCTTATATATTTTATATAACAAAAGCCTTTTTGACCTAGTAAAGTGAAACTTAAATCCTAAGAGATTTACTATTTAAAGCAAGTGATGTATAATGTTGCCAGGCTGTCTGGGAAGAAAGAGCCAGATAAAAGTCTAAAGTCTTTGGGGAGTGGGCATGAATTATATATTTCTTACTGACAATTACTTTCCTTGGCTGCCATGATTGTGAACTCTCAGGCCAACATGGCTAAAGAATGTTTGCAGGTAAGTATTTTTTCCTTTCTGGAGTATGGGCAGAGTTACCGAAGTCTCTGGCAAATATCACCTCTGTCTGAAATTACAGTACTTCACTTAAATGAAAGAAATTATTTCCTAGGATAAAACTGATTTATTAAGATGCAAGTCATCTAAAAATACAGTCTGAGAAAGGATTCAGTAATGTATTTCAGTAGCTTAGTAAGGTTTCATAAGGCATGAAATTTCTCAGACAAATCCAGATCCAAGAGAACTAGACTAATCCAAGCCATTCTGCGTTCTCTACCCAACTTTCTCTTAGGAAAAGTCCAAGACTTACATAAAGTAAAAAGCAAAACACAAAAACATCACTTTACAAAACAAGAAATCAATTTACTAGCTGTTAAATTTTAGCCCAATTTTTCTCAGAATAAAACATTTTAAAGGAATACAAAGGCTCCTTAAATTAAGCATCCAATTTATAAATATCTTCATAGCCACCAACAATCATGAAGCAAATTGCAACAACAACATGTATTTCTTTGGTCATTTCAAAATTTAACTTTTAAAAATAATATTTACTTTAAAAGAAGCTTATGGACATTGAAAAGTTAGACGAGAAAAAAAAAGAGACTGGGGGCTATGAATATAGCTCAGTGGTAGAGCACTTGCCAAGAGCATCCATGAGGCCCCGGGTTTGATCCCCAGAACTGCTCCCTCCCCAGCCCCTGCAAAAGATTGGTAGATGACCATCAGGGATTGTGACTAATCTAGTGAAGCCTACTTATTTAACAGAAAGTACTTTAATAGGAAGTATTTCAAACATTCACTTACAGGTAAAGGCACCGACATAACTACATTCCCTCCATAGACAGCAGGTACATAGAGAATACTTGTCCCAGTGTGAGGATCAATTCTCTGAACAGGGCTTGGAGACTTCCCCAGATTTGGGTGAGGTCCAAGAGGGGGTGGAGGAGTATACGCTCTAATAGGATTGCCAATAAGTACAGAAGGATTGGGCTGAACTGAAAAATAGAAAAAGAATACACTCAACACCTGTTCAATTCACCTAGACAAAAATAGTTTAAATCATCCAACAACAAAATACTCAGATTTGTCACAAAATATCTTATAGTCCAAAAATTATCAGTGTGAAAGAATAAAACATATTTTAAAAATAACCATTTTATAATGTCCTCTAAAATCAGCTTGAGCTGATTTAGAAAGTATTCCTTTTATAAACTATCATAATTACAGCTTCTGAGAAGCAAGAGAGGTGACCAAGAAGAGAGAAAATCATTTGTGTAAACACTTTCAGCAAACAGTTCCAAGACCAGGGAAACATGATTCTTCAGAACAAAGTTTTGACTTGCGATTGTAACACAGCCACATAAAAAAAGAAGGTTAAGCAACTATTACTTTAAAAGCATAATTCTGCAACATTTAAAATCATTTAAATAAACTTCATCTTGAAATCTGTACGACCCAACATTTGTAGGACAGAAATATTTTCTGAATACTTATGCTGCATAAAAGGCTTAAATATTTTTCCTCAAAACTCCTGCATACATCATTTGCTGGTACCTAAAAACTGTCCCCTTTTCAGGAATGACCTATTAACACACTGCCATTTAAAAACAAAAATTAACTAAAGTTCCAAAGTGACTGTGTTTATGTGTGCACACATGAAAAGGACAGACAGAGACAGAAAGCAGGAAAGAGAGATAGAGATCTATTTCTCATGATGAAGTTTGTGATAAATCTCTGTCATAACGGTAAGTTTTCATAGGGCTTATTTTCCACTTACCAATTCCATCATTCTGGAAATGATCATTTGGGGTATGATGGAGACTTTTCCCCTTTAAAGAAAAAAAAACAAAGGTATAATAAGTACATTTAACATTAGAAAACAAAAACCCTTTTCTGAACTACATATACATTAAATATAAACACAATAAAGATTTTAAAACCTTGTACTGATAATCCGTAACTATTAGGGTTCTTTGAGCCAGCTTTCTTTTTAAAGTTGAGATCATGGCCATCTCAACACTGCAGGGCCTCCAGTATTCCTCAGTTTTAAATTAAGGGTATCTGAAATTCCTTTTTTAATGGATTGTTCTAATAAAAAGAAATAAGCAATCAACATAACTGAAACCTATATCCTATTCCTTTGAGCTTCTCTGTAAGTTTCCTAAGAATTAAATGACATAACATACAAGTTGTTTTTCAAAGGAAAAATTTTGGTCTTCTATGCTTGAGGATGAGAACCTTTAACAAGCAACAGGAGTACAAACATGGCTTGAGATTTATAGTATTTTGAGTATGATTCATAGTGTCTTCAACTATAAGATTTTCTAAAGGAACAAGAAATAGGCACTGCCACAAATTGCCTGAGACGGAATCCAGCTAATTACTAAACAGCAATTTGACATATATATCAGAAGTATCAAAAACTTACATTACTTTAATACTGTAATTCTATTTCCAGGAATTTATCCAAATGAAATAATCATGTATTTGAACACAGATGTTCTTCAAGCTATTGTTTATATGTGTGATAAATATTAACAATCTAAATGTCCACTGATGGACGACTTAGTAAATAAGTAATGGCAGATTCATATAACAGTGTATTAGTCTGCCATTAAAAATGATGGCATTGGAGGAGAGTTCCTTTTTCCCCACAGCCCCTCCAGCATTTGTTATTGGTTGATTTTTCCATATATGCGGTTCTTTCTGGAGTGAGGTGGAATCTTAACATTGTTTTGATTTGCATCTCTCGAATGATCAATGATGTTGAACATTTTTTCATATACTTATTTGCCATTTGTATTTCTTCATCTGAGAAATGTTTATTCATTTCAGTTGCCCATTTTTGGATTGGGTCTTTACATTTGAGAGGTTTAATTTTTTTGAGTTCTTTGTATATTCTAGATGTTAGACCTTTGTCTGATGGATAGCTAGCAAAAATTTTTTCCCAGTCTGTGGGTTTTCGCCCTGCTCTATTGGTGATTTCTTTTGTTGTGCAAAAGCTTTTTAATAGTATGCAGTCCCAAGCACTGATTCTTTGTATTGTTTCCTGTGTTGGTGGGAATGTAGATCGGTCCAGCCACTGTGGAAATCAATATGGAGATTCCTCAAAAAACTACAACTAGAGGTTCCATTTGACCCAGCTATTCCCCTACTGAGGATCTTCCCAGAAGAATTAAAATCGTCATACCACAGGGACGTATGCACCACCGTGTTCATAGCAACACAATTTGTAATAGCTAAGTCTTGGAAACAATCTAAATGCCCAACAACCAATGAATGGCTAAAGAAAATGTGGTTTTTCTACACAATGGAGTACTACACTGCCATAAAAAAGGATAAACTAGAGTCCTTCGTATGTAAATGGATGTTCCTTGAGAACATACTATTAAGTGAAATAAATCAGACACGTATCAGCACACATCGAATTGTTTCTCTGATATGAGAAACCATAACTGTAAATAAGGACAAAGGGGTGTAATAGATATTATATAAAAATAATATACAAAAGAGAGGAGTACTAGAAAGAAAGAAGGGGAAAAGCAGAAAGGCAGAAAGGAAAGAAAAGGGAAAGGGAGAATACGGAGAATGATGAATCAACCTGCTGGAAATAGGGAGGGAGGGAGCAGAGGGGAGGGGCGGGCGAGAGGGGGAGAACCAGGATGCATCATGTACAGGTACAAATAAATGTGATGAATGTGACCATTATACGTAGAATGCACCGATACATGTTCTTGGTTTAACATTAAAGCCAGGACCGCACCCGGGTGGGAATGTACCCACAAGGCCTCTGAAATTCTGGATCTAAAAACCAACTGGCCCTTCTCACTGGCTAAATGCAACTAGCACACATCGAGCCAACTGTGAAAGGTGGTGCATCATGTAACCGGCCTCTAGGTATAAACGAGGCTTATTTGCACAGACCATCTAAAAACTGAACAGGACAATCTCTACGGGAGGGAGACAGTTCACTCTTGCCTAAAGCAAAAACACAGTGACGCCCCATTTATCTACTTAATCTGTCGGGGATGTTAAATACTCAGATCAGCAGTTAACGAGGAAGGCTTACAGTCAGCTAGTTAGTTATGGGTGGGACATCCAGACCCAATTCTTAAAATGTATGAAAAAGAGCCAACAGATACAAGCCTGTACAGGTACAACTCAACCATGATGAATGCAGTTATTATGAATACAATGTACCAATACATGTTCTTGGTAAAAAAAGAAAAAAAGAAAAAAGAAAACTTGCAAAACCAGATAGTAAAACATGCTGAAGGACAGATCAATAAAAAGAAACCTGAAAAATAAACTCATAATTACCGAAATATATATATACATACACATATATACATATATATCCATATATGTACATAGATATATAATCACAGTTGATCCATTAATCAGAAGAGAAAGAATGTTTCCAGTAATTGACACCGGCTATAAAAAACAAACTTCTAAGGAGTACAGGAGTGATAAGGAGAAAGAGCAAAAAGGAGCAAATGACAAACACTGAGATAGCAGAAGGAGAGGTAAGATCAGAAGCACAAGCAATTAGAAGTGACAACAAGAGCAATCAGTAAGCACACACACTGACAGGAAGAAAGGGAAGCCAGTGACACAGACAGAGTTAAAATAGCTCCACCGGGGTAACAAGCCATTTAGATTTCTTAATCTCCAAACCTATCACTATAGCTTGCTAATGAAACATCGGCCAGGAACAACTGTACAGAGAAAGAGCAGCAGCTTATTCATGGTGGTGGGCAGACTAGTGCCCCCAAAGATGTCCATACCCTTGTCCCTGGGTCCTGTGAATACGTTTGCTATAATGCCAAAAAGGATTCTGCAGAAACAGTTGAAGCTGTGATCTTAAAGTAGATTATCCTAGATTATCTGGATGGACTCAACCTAATCACCTGCACTTTAAAAGCACAGAAATTTCTCTGGCTGGAGTCAGAGATGCAGCAGAGGAGGAGCTGAGGGATGTGGTAGAGGGGAGTCAGAAAGATTCTGAACAAAGAGATTAAAATGCACACTAAGCATGACACCCAGAAATAAGGACGTTAGTCCTACAATCACAAGGAACTGGATTTTGGCAATAACCAGCAACAACTTGAAAGATGATTCTTCCCAGAGCCTCAGGGTAAGAGACCAGTCAGTCAGCGCTTTGATCACAATCCTGTGGAAGCTGGAGCAGAGATATCAAGCAAGCCAAACCTGACATCTGACTTACAGAACTGTGAGGTAAATTTATGTCGTTTCAAGTTGCTATGCTTGTGATAATTTGTTACAGCAGCAATGGGAGACTAATACAAAGAGTGTACCATAGTCCAGGCAGTGGGGTGAACCTATGGGACACTTGCTGCAGCAGGATTTTGCAACACTGAACGCTACAAAAGTCTGGGCTAAGAGTGATGGCGAAACTTACAGAGTTTTCAATGATACAAACAACCTGCAGCAGCTTGTGCGTCATAGATTTGCCACCACTTCCCTAGACTATAAAGGTGGAGGCATGCTAGACAATATACGTCAGCATTCTAGGCACTGCGTGGTATAACAAATGTAAAGGCAAATTGAGGGCTATCGCATTAACAAGACAGTGGCATGTCTACAAGCATAATTTAGCACTACATACTTCAATATATGATACAATTATCTAGCATATTTTGACTTAGTGGGTAACTGTAGGGAAGAAACTTACTTGGTCTACACAAAATACAGTGTTTGGTAGTAGCTTATAAATAAAATAATAATATAGCAGTAAGCCAGAGTTAGCTACTATGAGTAAAAGTCATTCCATAATAATAATTCCAAGCTAATTTCATTCTGATAATAAATTTCAGAAAACAAGCTTACCTCTGGTAGAATGCTAATGCCAGGTTTTTTAAGAAGTAAATGTAGCCCAAATCATCTACTGTTTATAAATAAATGTAGTTCACATTACCTACTTTTTGTTTTAAATTACTGGAGACTGAAGCTAGGACCTTCACAGTGTGCTACATCCCTGGCCCGTTTTATTTTATTTTTTTAATTTTGAGTCTTTGTTGCTAAGTTGCCCAGGTTTGGCTCATATTTGCTATCCTTCTGCCTCAGCTTACCAGAGTTCAGTGATTACAGGCATTCATTTCCACAACTGGCTATTATCTACCATTTATTTGCTTATATATTTACTTTTTCATCACTCATTCTTCCCTATGTATTCATTCATTCAACAAACGTTTACTCAGGGTCCACCACATGTTAAACTTGGCTGGACACCAACACTCAGATAAAGGAGAAGACTGACACATTTTCTTAAGACTAGACAGGGAATTATAACATTAGCAACTAGATATAGATGATAAAAAAAAAACAAACTATTATCTGTAAAATTGTGAGATGGTCTTTAGGGGATCGGTTTCTGAATATTATCTATCTTATGAAGTGTTTATAGTGTGTGCAAAGGAAACTAGTTCACTTTAATAAGGCTTCTGAACACAGCTGCCAGCAAGTGCCCTCCGAGGAGGAAGCCAGGCAGGGTGGGGATGTGAGCTCTTCAGGACCCCATGAAACGTCCTTTGCTATAAGCTGATGCTTGCAGCGGGTAAAGCAATGAAGGGCTAGACTAGCTAGGACCACCTGCTCCCAGGTCCCTTCATACTTTGTACATTGGCTAAATCTTATTTCACAACTGAAGTTTTAGGACAATAAAGTTCTCTGACCGCTGGACAACCAGGGATATATTTTGTTGTCAAACTGAGCCCTGAGGAAGCAAGTCTTAAAGTATTTTGACCACATAATCTTTTTATTTTATTTACATGAAATCTGATTAGAATTTTAAATTCTAACATTAAAGTTTTTGATTTTAATTTTTTTTTTTACTTTGTTATTTTTCAAGCGTTTATTAAATACCTCCCTAAAAGGTCCCAGATGCTGCCAGGACCTTTAGTTAGGATTGAGACGTATAAGCAGAACTGTGTTAAAATTAAGGAAAATTGAAAAAAATGAAATGCTTCAGAATCATATTTTCAGAAACATCACCCTTTTCTACTCATGAAATAAGTTCCCTTTTATAAAGACACATGAAGCACACAAAGCTAACGCACATGAACTAAATAACTGGGATCTGTTTCAAAATTATCTGTTGTGTGTATTTGGTGGGGGTGGGATGGGAGAAGTAGGATATACATGAAAAAAGATAAAGGTGATAAATAAACGGAACTGTATAACAGAGGACTGATTCATTACACTATTCTATTTTAAAATTGTTCCACAATATAAGGTTAAATTTTAAAAGACTCCAGAATAAATTTAAACCTCAGAAAATAATTTTGCAGAGGGAGGAGGGAGATATGGTGATGAAGATAACCTATGGCTCACTAAATCTCAGTTATGTAGAATAACTGATTTTTATATCATGTACATTAATAATTTTAAACAACTAGGTATAAAACTAGTCTGGTGAACTGATGACATAGAAAATAACAGAGAACATCTATGGTGAAGATAATTTTTTTTAAAAGTTCAAGACAAATTTGAGGGAAGGATTGCTTTGGCCTTTACACAACTTTCACATTGCAGGAAAGAAGCCACACTACATCTACTGGGTGTGCTATAACCTTTATTCACTTATCAGGTACTCACTGACCACCTGCTATGTGCAATGAGTGCAGCTAGGCACTAGGAGTTACAAAAAGCATATAGGATAAATTTTTGTCTTTAGGAAGTTTATGGTTTTGGAAAAACAAGTCAATTCAATACATATTCTTCACTGTTAAAGAGCAAACTGCAGAGTCTTCCTTAAGGTCAATACACACTTCACACAATGACTTGAATCTACCTTCATCTACAGTACATTAGTTGATGCTTACACTGCTCAATTAAATAAGAAGAGCTTATCATAGCTACTCTATAGTACAGAAGAATGTGCAAAGGCATATAATTATTTCATAATACATGATTTTATTTTAAATAAAAACAATTAAGTTAAAAAGTTTCTGCCTAGGTTCTATTCTCACATACTCTAAGCTACTTGCTGCCCTCTGTAGACACATCCCCTGTTCTCTCATTTTTTATAAAAGCTTGCTGCACTTTGGGTCTGGAATCCAAAGCCCCATGTATTAAAGACTTAGTTCCCAGGATGACATCCCTGGGAGGTGACAGAACCTTTCACAGTAGGGGCCAGGACTGGGGGTGTAGCTTAAAGGTAAAGTGCTGGTCTAGCTGGTACCACGGTCTAATCCCCAACAGACAACAACCACAACAACAACAAAACAGCCTAGTGAGAGGTCTTCAAGTCACTGAGGACATGCCCTTTGGAGAAGACTGGGTACCCAGTTCCTTCCTCTTTATTTATTTTCTTCCATTATCCCGCCAGGAGGTGGGCAGTTTCAGTCTCCCACATATTTCCACCATGATAAGCAACTAGAGACCCAGAGCAACCAGGCCACCTGATTACAGGCGGAAACCTCTAACACTGTGAGCCAAACTAAACCTTTTCTCTTTATAAATTGATCATCTCAAACATCTGTCACAGTAATAGAAAGCTAACACAAAACTCTTTCTTAAGATCATGTTTAAAAATTAGGACAAACCAGATACTGCTGTAGAATAGAGGCTATAGCAGAAAATAATACAGGCAGAAATCTCTGTCATAGTGCTCACTTTGGCAGCACATACACTAAAATTAGAAATCTCTGCCATAATTGAGCCAATATTCTTGGCAATTTTATATACAAGAGCTCACAAAAAAATGTATACACACTTCACCAGTTAGCCATACTAATAAATGTCTGGAAGCTAAAGGCCACCACTTTGAGCACCTCTTGTAATTGTAGAGGCCAAAGGTAACTTGTATTAATCTCATGATGTCTCAATACATTTAGTATTAAAATATTTATATGAGTTTTTCTTTTCTTGATATGTACATTTTTTGGGCAACTCTGTATGTCTATCTCTAGTCACTCAATCAACTCCTAAACATGACTTCTGTAGTAGAAATAAATAGCCTGAATCTACCTACTTCTTCTGACCATCACCCCTCTGTTGCCTCCAACAACTGCCACAAAAGGACTCAGGGGCTAATTTGCTTCTCTGTGCCTCTATAGCACCTGGCATAACACCTGGCACATAGAAGCTCTTTTATGCAGAATTTTAATCTTCTAATAATGCCAAATCACTAAAGCATTATTGCACATTCGGTACATTTTTATTAACTTAAGACTATACAACACAATATTAGTTCAGGAAGTAGTTCTCAGCTTAATATTTAGCTAAAAGACTTTCAAAATATCAAACCACTCATTACTGCTTACATATTAGGTATAATAAAGCTCAACACTGACATACTCTTTTTAATTCCTGTTAATAAGTTTACTACCATGCTGAGGACTCTAAATGCACAAAAAAACAAGCCAATACTATACATGCCATTCTCAGAACCTTCTTTTCAGGATGCTAAGTTCAAGAACTTTTTTCAGCACTCTAGCAAATAATCTGGCTGGCTCCCCAAAATAGCTATGGCCACCTCCATACCCTGACTGGACCCTTCAATACAATAAAATCAAGTAAAAATTGGTCAAATTTTCTCACTGTGTCAAATAACATTCAAAATTAATCAGTCACCAACAAAAGAATTATTTTCTTTATACAAGCATTTTGACTATAACATAATCCTTATAAATAAAATGTTGTGAGGACATGCTTCTTAAATGTGTGACAATCTTTTAAACTGCGTGTTTACTCACATCTTTGCTGACAGCTAGAAGGAGTCTATCAGTAAAGAAGACTGGAAAGTTACATTGCACAAAGGATATCAGAAGTTTTTAGGTTCTTAAGACTTTTGATGATGATGACTTTAAGCATGGTTAAATACCACACTATCAAAAAAACCCACACTGTATTTTCACTTATATGACCAAATATAGACAAGATCCACGCAGAAACTGCTAGCCACCAAATGTTACCTCCAACTCCAATACTTAAAGTTACTCATAGCCCAATAAACCTCTGCTACTCTATTCTCACCCATTATCTTCTTCATATTGGAGGCTTTACCTTGGGTGGTGATTGCTGCTGTTTGTTGTTATTTCCTGAATGCTGCAGTCTTAAAGCCCGAGGGATAAATTCAGGAGCCAGTGGATTCAACACATACGTCTTCTTTAGTTCTAAAGCCTCTAACTGAGCCTTAATCTGTTCAAATGTAATCCCATGTAGGCTGTTATTTTCATGACACAGGGTGATGAACCGCTCCCAAAACTTCCTGCAGAAAATATTTACAAGAGTGGGTTACAATTTCAGTGGGTGAGATAACAGAAATGAAAATAAGTAACCAAAAATAAATTTAAAAATCAAAACCCCACCAAGCCCCAAATTCTAAATTATGTAAATTCTAGTTATCTATGATTTAGATATAATCTTTCGATCAAATCACAAGACTTCAGAAGTTTGATACTCAAACTATAGCAATGCAAAACAGTATGATACATACAAACCCAACTCATAAGTAATTTTGACACCTCAATGCAAGAAACATGTTCAATGCCCAAGTACCAACACTAATGAAGAATGTTTTTCATTATCTACAAAAATTTCAAAAC
Source organism: Hystrix cristata (assembly GCA_004026905.1). NCBI lineage: Eukaryota > Metazoa > Chordata > Mammalia > Rodentia > Hystricidae > Hystrix > Hystrix cristata. The sequence continues at coordinate 40,677 of PVJO010002890.1, read as the reverse complement.
TCATGGTAACTCATTTTATAGAAAAATCTGTACTTCTAGGCATACTTATACATACATACATGTCTACGCATAGTCATATGCCACATAACAATGTTTCAGTCAACAACAGACTGAATATATAACAGTGGTTCTGCAAGATGGCATTAGTGTGGTGGGAATGTAGACTGGTCCACCCACTGTGGAAATCAATATGGAGATTCCTCAAAAAACTACAACTTGAGGTTCCATTTGACCCAGCTATTCCCCTACTGGGGATCTTCCCAGAAGAATTAAAATCGTCATACCACAGGGATATATGCACAACCATGTTCATAGCAACACAATTTGTAATAGCTAAGTCTTGGAAACAACCTAAATGACCAACAACCAATTAATGGCTAAAGAAAATGTGGTTTTTCTACACAATGGAGTACTACACTGCCATAAAAAAGGATAAACTAGAGTCCTTCGTATGTAAATGGATGTTCCTTGAGAACATACTTTTAAGTGAAATAAATCAGACACTCGTGAGTACACATTGAATTGTTTTTCTGATATGAGAAACCACAACTGCAAATAAGGACAAAGAGGTGTAATAGATATTATATAAAAATAAGATAATATACAAAAGAGAGGAGTACTAGAAAGAAAGAAGGGGGAAAAGCAGAAAGGCAACAAAGGAAAGAAAAGGGAAAGGGAAAATATGGAAAATGATGAATCAACCTGCTGTAAATAGGGAGGGAGGGAACAGAGGGGAGGGGTGGGCAAGAGTGGGGAGAACCAAGATGCATCATGTACAGGTACAAAATAAATGTGATGAATGAGACCATTATATGTAAAATGTACCGATACATGTTCTTGGTTTAAAATTAAAAAAAAAAAAGATGACATTAGTGGCATCATAACAGTCTTAGTGTGTGTAAATATACACTATATGATGTTCACAATGACAAATCATCTAGCAATACAATTCTCAGAATGTACTGTTCAGTAATGCATGACTGTATCCACTATACACACACACATACACACACACGCACACATATTATACACACGCACACACACACATCTCAATCACAAGGTCAAAGTAGCTTGATGCTGAATGACTAAGAAAAGCCAACTCAGAACAGAAACTTGAAAAAGGTAAATAATCCTCACGAAAATTCTTAAAAAAAAATAACCAACTACTCCCCCCATGTTTTTCTCTTAGCAGATGCTTGTCACAAGCACAACTTATAATACTGACTAAATTATAAGAGTTAAACAAATTGCAGAAAATACATGAAGTTGGGATACCAATTTTAATGTTGGTTATTCATTTTCTAATCAAAGTAACAAATGCTAAAGGAAAACAGTACATTCAAGATTTGTTGCCACTGTGTACTGTCATTCTTTAAAATCTGAAAATTGATTTCCAACTAAAAATATTAAATATATATTAAGAAAGACAACATTTGAAGTTTTTAAATTTTAAATGACTAGTATAAATATGCATACCTATGTTTGATATTCAGTAATATTTTACTATGCTATAAAGATATGTGATATGGTTTCTTCCCAAGTTGATACTCTATGTTCAAGTAGACACTAGGTAATCAAGATGGCCTCAAGAAGCATAAATGAAAAGGTTTTTACTGTAAAAATTAGTATATGAATGGGCACTAGTTAAATCATATACTCCTAAAACTTTGCAGAGCTTATTTCTGAACTATGTTTCTCTTACATATACCTTCTAATTTTTTAAAGATGAGTTTAAGAAACAGATCCAGAAAAAAACTGAGGCCTGTATGTAAACAAAAGAAAAAGTTAAACATACTATAAAATATTAAATATGTTTCTAACTATAAGGCGTAAAGACTAACAAGACAGTTACTAAGAAATGCACACTGAAAACCTGTACTTCATTTTTAAGATCCCTTCTGTCCCCATCACTGTCAGTAAATAAAATTAAAACCCTTCTGAAAAAAAATTGTCTTTTTTCCCTCATAGTGACATGAAAAAAAAAATTCTAAGGAGAATTATCTCTAACATAGCAGTCAAGATCTAAACTTCTCTACCCTTTGATTGGAATGGTCACACCATTCGAATGTATGAATATTTATAAACACAATTCTACATATTCTATTCAAAAGTTTTTTAGTCTAGTTGATAAAGTATTAGTTTCACAGAGTTTGTGTTGTTTTGGACTATCAAGACAAAGCATGACAAAGAAAGAATGGACTGGCTTTTGCTGTCTAACTCAATTTATATCAATTCCATATTATATATTTTTATTTCTAATTGAGATAGCCAAATGCCAAAACGTCTTCTATTTTTAAGCCTCCTTCTTAAAATCCATGCCCTGTTCCTATCCTGCTCTCACTAAACATAAATTAATCAAGGCAAACAAGTTCCAAAAGTAGCTTGAAATTTACATTTTAAATCAGCTTTTCTACTTACTGCCACATTGACAAGGCAAAACTGTCCCTGTTGACTTTGGGCAAATTACTTCTCTTTATATCTCACTTTCCTCACATAAAAGAGAACACCAACAATATTTTCATTATCATTGCTTATTATTGAAAAGACTGTCTCTCACTTCTAAATACATATTCAGAAATACAGTTTTTCTTTCAAAAAGTTTTAGTTTTAAACCAAATTTTTCTTATTATCCTCTTGGTGAAACATCTTTCAAATACTATTCCCAATGCCACATAATTTCTAAAACTTTACTGAGCCATTTCTGAACACGTATATTTCTAAGATCAGTTGAGAACTGCAACTACACTTAAAGTGAGTGTAAGAATTCAACATTATGGTTATTTCAAGACTTCAGCAAGTCTTAGCACCTTCTCTAAAATGTTAGCATATTATTATGTTAATCACTGTTTTCCAGTAATATTGGTTAGGGAACCTAAGTATTAAAATTACAATTTTAGGTATGTCAAAAGACGTGACCTTACTTTTAACCACTGAACAAAATCATCAACACAAAGCTTTGTTTTATTTTTATATAAACCTTGATTCTAAGATCACTAATATACTGAAGACCCAGTTGAGTAAAAATAAAACACTGGATGTCCTTAAGTCATACTGTGTGTATATATACGTGTGTGTGTGTGTATAGATAGATATGCGCGCGCACACGTACACACATCTCCACATACGTGGACTGTTTATATCTCACTGCGTCAATGAACTGTGTTGGTGGAATTCAGTGAAAGGGAAGTCTCCTCCACAGGTGGTGGCTGGTGTATATGCTGGCCCAGTGTTATCACCTCCCTGTGTTCCTATTCCGTGCAGATCTGCACTACATACTCATCACTTCCTGGGAAGAGCAGCACAACCCTGAGAAAAGAGCCTCTGAGTTTTGAAGTCAACTGGACATCCGTTTGAGTGAACCGTATCAATAGCTATGTGACCTTGGGCATTATTTAAAATCTCTGAATCCAGCTGCCCATTTAAAATGCAAATAAAATAGCCCTGCTACAGGGTTGTCCAGATGACTGAATGAAGCAATGTGTGCAAAGTACGCAAGCCAGCACCTTGCTGAAAGAAAGCTGTCACTAAATGGCAATCGAAGTATTAATATGTTAGTCTGGTGAGTGAAGGAGGCAGTTCACTGCATTTATTTCAGACTAAGAGAAAAACTGTTTAAAAATAAAGAATAGATAACTAACTTCTAAACTGGTATAATATATATAATAATCATTCTTTGAAAATTTGATTGATACCTGGGAATATTAATTTTTGTAAATACTGAAGGAAAATGGAGGGGAAAGTCCTGATGAATTCAGGCTATGAAGGAGTCACTCGTCCATTCTTGAGGACTGTCCTCTAGGTTTACTTGTACTGTGAGATGAAGTTAATTTCTAATGAAATTAGCAAGGTTAAAGTTTAAGCATAAATATGCTTCAACTACCAACTCTTGAGCTACAGCCATGATTAAACTGCCCAAATAAAACTGTTAATGAAAGCCAAGTGTGGTGGCACACGACTATAATTCCAGCACTCAGGAGGCTGAGGCAGGAGGATCACCACAAGTTCAAAGCTGGCCTGGGCTACATAGTGAGTACAAGGCCAGCCTGAACTACATAGCAGACCCTGTTTTAAAACAAAACAAAACAAAAAAACCCTGTTAATCAAAGTTCTCATTTAGCTACAGAATGTATAATACCCCTGAACAATTTATTATTCCCCTGAAATAGCAGCAGTCTGTGGCACACTCCAACTGAGCAACCAACAGACTCAATTTCAAGTTAAAAATTAGCCCTGGGCAATTAATTCCGACAGCACAACCTTAGAAAACACTCTTCACCTATTTCTTATTTGCTCTGAGAAAGTAACAATTTATGTCAGAGAGGGGTGAAAAATGCTGATCTCATGCCATCCACACTATGTTCTGACTCTAAAAAGGGGTGATGGATTCTTTGAACATATCCAAGTTGATAAATGTTTGGAGTTACTTACAAGGAGAGCCCAAAAGTAATGTGGCTCCATCACTGTAAGGCCTATTTATTACCCCCAACAGTGCCTAGATATTTTTAATACACATCGTCCCACTCTATATATCTGTTTTTGTGTAATAAATTCTAATCAAACTATATGTGCCTTCTCACTGATCAAATCACAAATATAAACACAAATGTTACATAACACTCTAACCAAATTCTAATTCACTGTAAAGTAACTGCAGTTAAATTCTTGGGATGGAAGTCAAATTAGCAAACTCCTTAATATACTTGGTTCTATTTATTTGTAACTTGGAATTAACATATTCCTTTGTAAGATTCACTATACAGTTATTGAGAGTTGGCTCAAACGCCTGTGTTCTGATAAAGGTCTAACTTTCCGGTGCACGGTGCACGTCTGTTCTTCCAAGGTCTGGCTAACCTTGCAGGAACAGTTTTACTATCAGCAAAGAATTTACTTTGATATGCACTCTGGAGGCATCCCGGCTCCTAGCCAGACCCGGGATGAAGGCCTGAGATAAAGTCGTGCACGCCCACTTCCTGGAGGGGAGCATTCCTTTGTTAGAGCATAGATAACTACAGGTGCAGCACACAGGTGCACTCTCACTCTCCTGCACTCTCTTTTCTCTTCTCTTCCTCTCTCGCGCCTGCCAAGGTCGCTGATAATTTCTTTTCCCGTGTAGCTGATGTTTTCACTTATGAAGCTGATGTTTTTCGCTCACGTAGCTGATGATGTTCTTCGCTTGCGTAGTTGAGGTTTTCGCTCATATAGCTGATGTTTTTTGCTCGTGGAGCCAATGATACTTTTTCCTGTGTGTGTGGGTGGGCGCTGCTGTTGGCTGTGTCTTTATGACTGCTGTTTTCTTCTCGCACCCTTTGTGACTGCTACTCCTCTCAGCCACAGTTAAGATCCTTGCTTGAATGTATTCCCATGCTGTAAGTTACCGGTGATGAGAACGGCGAAATGGTGGTATAATTCCTAGAGTTTTTCCTTTTCTCTTACTTTCTTTATTGTTATTAAACAACTTAAACAATATTCGTGAGTGGTTTCTTGTCTCCTTCTCTGCGAACAGAGCCCTAAAACACTAAGTCCGTGCATGGCGACAGCAAGCATTTACCTCCTTGCTGTTACATCCTTTCCCCAAGTTTTGTCATTACCGGTTACAAATGAATGTCAATTTACCTTTCAAATACGAAAGACATGTTACAACACAACTATCTATAGTCATGAACCCTAAGAGCTTAATTTTTTTCTAAAAGAGGTTATTTTTTTCCTAATGTAACCATAAATTAAAGCTCTTGATTCCTTTGTTAATACTTCCCCTTATAGGGGATATTAACTTCTTTTGGAGTCTTAAATTCTACTATACGCAGCTTATTATGAATGATCCAAACTGCCTCTTTTCCCGTAGAATTTTCTTTTCCTACTAGAACATGAAAACAGACAATAAAATGCTGCCATACCTATATTGCAACAGAAAGGGTGATTTATAGAAATTCATGTTCTAACAGCTTTGTCTATACTTTAGTTCTAACATAACAAAAAGAAATAACTACTCAAGGCAGATTTGGGACTGTCTACATCTCCTTTTATATCCTGAACTTACTGTGACAGGTACTACCACACTTATAAAGTATTAAGTAATTTCAAGCTTATTTCTTTTTCATAAATAAATATTACACATTTCTACTCAATTGCTTTTAAAAAAAAAAAGTGTTAACATAGTTTTTCAATACTTCAAAAGGTAAGTCTTACATTACCGGTCTCATACACTTAAAATTCCCACTAAAGAGCATAAGTCATATGCATAGAAAAATATTTTAGTTGACACTTTAATCATGTTTTGTTAGAAACTGTTCCTCATAATTATAGTCTAATGAATACTAACAATGCTATCCAATGACAAGGAATGATTACTTCTAACCCCTTAATTTTAAGATCCTCTGGATTAACCAGATACAAAAAAACTGTCTACATTCAGAAGCCCTGAGAAAAAATGATTACAGTAAAACTTGCAACTAAAATAACAAAGAAGGAAGGAAAAGAAGGCAGCAGACAATATAAAATTTAGTACCCACATACAAAACCACCTTAAGGAACTTGTACTAGCTCCTCTGTCTCTTTCCAGAGCACTGTTACCCAAGACATGTCTATAGCTAACACCCTCACTTCGAGTCAGCTTTTCAGTGAAACCCACTCTGACCACACCATTTACAGTCACACAGTAGCCCAGCCCACACATCACTTCTAACTGTCCTAGTCAGTGGCAAACCTGTGGCAGGCATGCTGCAGTGGGCTGCTTATAGTACTGAAAGCTCTAAAAGGTTTACCATCACGGGTTCTATTCCTTTTCCGTTAAACTTACAAAGTAAAATACTACACAATATTCTTATTTAGTTTGTTGTCAGTCTTCATCTGCTAACCAGTCAAATGTAAGTGCCCCAAAAGGGCTCAGATTTCTGCCTATTTTTTTCCCTGATGTATCTCCAGTGACTAGAAGAGTGCTTAGGACATAGAAGGCACTCAGAAAGTACAGGTTTCTGTTGAATAAGGAATGAATACACAATTATGTATACCATGAAAAGACCCAAAGTAATAGACTTTTGTGTTATCACTGGATTTCAGGCATTAATAAGGCTGATTTTAACTAGCCAAGGGGTCATACAAATAAATGTATACACATGAATACAAATTAATTTACATATCCCCTTCGGTGTCTCAGTCAGTGACACACAATTTACCTGCATCTTCCAATAGAGCACAGAGCAATGGGATCTCCCACCACAGCAACCAGGGACTGTGCTCTTGTGATGGCAGTATTGAGAAGCTTGTAGTTAGATAAAAAACCATAATCTAAGTCCTCTGTAGAATCTTCCAGAAGTTGCTCTTTCTTTTTAATTGGTGTCTGTTTATGTTTACAAGTATGTCTTGTACGTACCGTGCTAAGAAACAAAACTCTGAATTGCTTTCCTATAAAAAAATTTTGAAAAAAAGACTTCAGATTGTCATTCTGAATCACTTATATAATACAAGCATTGCATTTTTCAAAAGTGTAATTGCTACATAATAGATATTGGCCAGTATATGGAGAAATGGAAACCTTTGTGCACTGCTGGTGCAAATGCAAAACAGTGGAGCTACTCTGGAAAATACCGTGGCAGTTCCTCAAAATAAATAAATAAATAAACAAACACAGAATTACCATTTGATTCAGGAAGTTCACTTCTGAGTATACAGCCAAAGGAACTGAAAGCAAAGTGTTGAAGAAGTATTTGCACACCTATGCTGATACTAGCATTTTCCACAACAGCCGAAAGGTAGAAGCAACCCAATGTCCACAGATTGATGAATGGGTGAATGAAGTGCATTATATATACATACAATGGATTATTCAGCCTATAAAAAGGCAGGAAATTCTAACATATGCTATACTAGGGGTGTACCGTGACAATGCTATGCTAAGTGAGATAAGCGCGTCACAAAAAGACAAAGTTTGAGCAAAAACCCAAAACCTCTGCAATCTGAAATATTTCTGATGGCTAACCTTTCAGATAAGGGATATTCAATCTGTGCTATGATTCCACTTTTAAGGGGTACCTAGAATACTTAAATTCATAGAGGTAGAAAGTACAATGGTGGTTACCAGGGGCTGGGAGGAAAGAGGAATGGAGTTCACTGTTTATTGGGCACAGATTTTCAATTTGAAAAAAATGAAAAAAGTTCTGGGGACGGATGGTCACAATGGCTACACAGCAATGAGCAATGTGAATATATTTCGTGTCACTGAACTGTAGACATGAGACAAAATGGTAAATTTTATGCTATGTGCATTTTACCACACTAAAAACATGTTTTTACTGGAAACAACCTTTGAAATTATCTAGTCCAAGATCCCATCAAACACAAGGATCTTGTTTTCTTGAAGCACAGTCACCTAGCCTCTGCCCAACCAGGGCAAATACTGTTGATTCCACCAGGAAGCCTTACAGAGAATCAGGTTTAAATGACATTTTTTTCTTATGCTCTTCTTATAGTAATCTATCTATCCCTTCATTCTATGACAAATCTTTAAAAATTTGAACATAGTTTTAATGTCAGTCCTTAATCTTCTGTAAGGTCGAACAATCCCAGTTCTTCCGACCATTTCCAACTCTCTTATGGTAAGTTTCTAGACCATTAACTATCCTAGGTCTTCCAAGTGTTTTCTAGTTTGCTACTAGTATTCCTCCTAAAATACCCCAATTCAGCATAATCTAGACAGCAGGTGGAGGAGTGGAGCTACTTGTTCTCCATGATCTGGACACTGCATTACTCTTACTGCTATGTATTACCATGAAACCAACAATATACTGGGCACTTTTAGTACTCACATCATAGTAGTGCTTCATATATTTAAAAGCACAAATCTGCAGCAATTCAGTATAGGAACACAACCTGAAAGAGTTGCTACTAATTATTCACTTAGTGAAGTCTACAGAAAAAATCTTTATGAAGAATTTAGCTCTCAATATACTTTAACAATGTGTTGTATATTATGACTGTAATTATAGTATACAGATATTACGTTGCATTATACAATTAAGTCATAGAAAAAGTTCATTTTTAATACTTTCACTTGGATGAAAAAATTTAATAAACATGTAAACAAAATTGCAAAATTTACCACTGAAGAAATTTGGTATGAAGTGAATACATCACCCCTGGTCCAAAAAGGTGACCTAAGATCTCTTAATAATCTAAGATCTTTCAAGAGAATTAAAAATCAAATATAAACACACTAAGAATTAAGCATGTGAATTACTTAATGCATTCCAATTAATACTTACCTTGAACATTCAGCACCCTTTCGACGTTAACATCAGATAATCTCTTTTTTCGAAGTTCAGCACGTATCCTAAACACTTGATCAGCATATGGAGTCACTACACCAATGCTGCCGTCATCTAACTTCCCCCATGCTACTGGCCACTTCCTTCTTAACTCTTCTACACGTTCCACCACTTCAAATACCTTTAAACAAACACATACATACATAATAGTTACCACCAGTGTTTGGAGAAAAAATACGGTAACTAAAAGTGACATGTAAAGGACCTCATTTTAGCGAATAGCCTTTTTAAAACTAGTAAATGGGAATAATATTTTCTTTATGGGAACACAGTGAGAAAATACATTTTTATTCACATTTTAAACAGTAAAATCTTTTTATTTACCAAGAATATGTATTGGTACGTTGCAGATATACATAATGATCACACTAATCATAGTTAATTTCTACTTGTATATGATATATCTTGATTTCCCCCACCCTTCCCCTCAAACAGTAAAATTCTATAAAAATGCAACCAATGAAAACATGAAAATCAGAGACAATTTAACTGGCAACTGGTCAGCATCCTTTATGCAGTCCCCCATTCTTAAATGGGGACCGGCTCAAGTTCCTGGGTAGGAAGAAGAATAGTGACAGGGTTATGAAACTAGAGGAAGCAGAGAAGCAAGCCTTCACATCCCCAGTCCTTATCTGTCCACTGTCCAGATGAGGCCAATGAAACCAGCCAAATATCTAGAAGGTTCCTGTGATCAGTGTACCATGAAGTCCTAGCAGTATAAGGCCTACCACTGGCCCCACCTCATGGATGGAACTACACAAGCCAACTGACAGCAATGAGCTAACAATACACCACCGAGTCTAGGACGAACTTGAATGAAAGAGACCAACTTTCAGAATTCACTGCCTTCTTGCAATACAAGTTTAGCCAAGCCATTTCATTAACTTTGCAATAAAAGAGCATCACATTTTACACAACTGAGTTTTCTGGACTCTACTTATTTGAATAATGGTAGGGTGTTAGTATAATTTGATCTATTTTAACTCAATGAATTGATCAAAGAACTTTAATGTTTAGCACAGTAGGGAATACAAAGGTTAATAAAACATGTTTCTTGTGTGCTAAGAGATCACTGTATATTTAGAAAACAGTGACCTAAATTACACACACACACACACACACACACACACACACACACACACGGGAAAGTCAATCCAGGATCAGACAAGACTCTTAAGGGGCATACAGTGGGAAGAGAAATATCAAAAGATGTCTTTTAAATATTTACTAGTTATTAATATCTATTTCAATTCACAATGTTAAATATGCTTAGCAAAATTCTACAACTTTTATCTTTTCAAGACTGTGATAATTAGGCTAGAAAGCACTTACCATTTCCAGATTCAAATTCAATAAACAACAGTGTTAAGAATAAAGTCATCCAACTATTACAATGGTAAATAGCAAATGCATCACTGATCCCCAGTACCCCCCCGGGCAAAAAAATACATCAAATATATGCACTGCCCAATAACTCCTGAAGAGTAGACTGGACTAAAGACTGCTTGGTATTCTCACTACAAGAGTGTGGCTAAGTGTATTGCAATAAGAAATAGAAAACAAACAAACAACTGTCATTACCCACATGGTTAGATGTAGGTATAGATGAGATTTGGGAGAGACACCTCTGCTGAATGCCTGCCTCCCAAATTCCTCCCACTAAGCCACATATACTCGTTCCTCCACTTTATTCCTTTGTTCACACCTTTATACTGTATCCCAGGCAGCATAAAAGTATAGTCAAAATACCCAGAGTTGGAATGGTGGTATGAGAAACTTGGAAAAACTTCTGTCCCAGATATGTAGAAATCTTTTAAACTTGTCAAAATTAGTAAAGATGCTAGAGATTGATCAAAGAGGTTACAAGAAAGAAAGAAGCATTTATTCAACAAAAATCTATACAAACTTTGTAAGAACAGTGGGAAGTCAGGACATTCAAGCTAGAGACTGTGCCCACCCCTCACAACTCTGCCTTACACAACTGTTTCAGCAGCCAATTTCCATCTGGGTAATTCTCATATACCCCAGCTCCCTGTGGAGAAGAAGCTATTCCAGGTGATTCTGGAAGCTGATAAACATCAGCAGATCCTACTTTCCATAGGTCCATGCTGCAGAAGGCCTATACTGAACAGTTGGCAGCAGTGGGATACTATTTCCCTAGCTCTATCTCCTGCTACAAAGAGATCTGAGTGGGACAGTAGGTGAAGACTGCAGTTCCTCTTTTCCACACAGTTCTGCATCGCTAGAGAGCTGATCCCATAGGTCTGGCAGCTGGATGACTGTTCCCATCTTCCCAGGACAGAAGACCTATCTTGTATAGATTCGACAGCCAGTGAACACCAGCACATTACAATCTCCCCTGGGTCACAGAAAGATCTATATTGGGTGATGACAGCAGCTAGACAGAAGTCTGTCTCTGTCTCTCTCTGTCTCACATGCGCACGCACACACACACACACACACACACGCACACAAACACACCCCTCGACCCTCTGGCTCCTAAGCTGGATGCTGGTGAAACATCTGTGAAAAGCAAGTTCTACATTGTCCCTCACATCTGCTCTGTAAGTTCTGCCCAGGATAGGGTAGAAGCAAACTTCACAAAATGACAACCATCTGCCTCTAAGGAATCCAACATTGGTGATCATACTGTGCACCAATTTAGGCCCTAAGGAGTAGGAAAATGAAATAATTGAAATGAAAAATTTATCAGCAGGATTCAACAGTAAATTTGAGCTGACAAAAAAACAAATTAGCAACTGTAAAGATAGAGATTATGCAATCTAAAGAACAATGAGAAAAAATAAGGAAGAAAAATGAAAAAAGGGATACCATTAAGCTCATCAACATACAAATGATGGGAAAACCATAAGAGAAGAGAGGAGGGGAAAAAAGAGTCTAAAAAATGTTGAAAGAAATGACAGCTTAAAAACTTCTATCTTATGAAAAAAAAATACATCTATATATTCAAGCTCAATGAACTTCAAACGTACCAGATGAGCACTAAAATGCTGAAATTTAAGATAAAAATAAAATCTTGAAAACAGCGAAAGAAAGCAACACATCACTTACAAAGATATTCCACTAAGATTAACACATGACTTCTCATCAGAAACTATTGAGGCCAAAAAGCAGTGGGAAAACATATTTCAATGTGCTGAAGAGGAGGAAAAACATCCAACTCAACCAATAAACCTTATATCCAGCAAAATCTTTTTTGAAAGGTTTTGAATGAGTGCAAAATGAAGATACTCCTGGATAAGCAAAATCTGTGAGAATTCCTTACTAGCAGACTCTCCATACCAGAAATACTAAAGGAAATTCTTCAGGCTAAAAGCAAGTATCACCAAATAATAATTCCAGGCTATGAAAATGCTGCTAAAAAGTTATTATGTGCATAACTGTAAAAGACAGTACATATACTTTTCCTTTCTCCTCTAAACTGATTTAAAGAGCAATTGCATAAAATTAGACTATCACAAAGAAAGGTAATATGCATAACAATAAAGACAGGAGTCAGGAGGAAAATGATACTGACGGTACTCAAATTCACAAAAAAAAAGAGAGAATGAGAAATATAAAATAAGGTTAGTATAGAAAAGTCTATAAATATGTACTTGTCCCTCTTTGAATTTTTGAAATATATAAAATTATATAAATTAATAATTATAAAACTGTATTATTCGGTTTGTTCTATGTATGTATAACAAAATAGCACAAAAAGAGAGGGAATAGAACTACGTAGAAGTTTCTATGTATCACTGAAAGTAAATTAGTATAAATTTATAGTAAATTCTGCTAAGAAACATATCATAAACTCTAATAAAACCACTAAGTAACTAAAAAGCATATAAACAATCAAATGAATTAAAATATGACAGTAGAAAATATGTATTTAATACAAAAGGAGGCAGTAAAAAGGAGTAGTGGGTAGGAAAAAAACATGTGATGCAAAAGAAAAACAAAAGCCAGTGGTAAAAAAAGTATCAGTCGTAACACCAAATGTAAATGGATTTAACAATACAATCAAAAGGCAGACTTTCAGACTAGATTAAAAAAAAAATCAAATGATATGTTGTCTACAGAAGACATATTTTAGATTGAAGGATAGAAAAAGGATGGAAACAAAAGAACAGAAAAAGATAAATCATGCAAACAGCAATAACAAATGAGTTGCAGTGATTACCAGTATCAAACAAGTCTACTTTTAAACAACAAAAAATGTATTATCTATAACATGGGACATTTTACAATGATAAGATCAATCCATCAGGAAGATATAGCAATTATAAACACATATACAAAAAAGTATATATTCCCAAAGTATATGAAGCAAAAACCACATTCTCAGGCCCCACAAAACCCAATGGACTCATTTCCATATCTGCACAACTTTGTCTGTCACTTATTCCATCTTGTGGTTATTTGCTCCCATAGCTCCTCCCTTCAGACTGAATCTCTCAAATTTGGGAATCATGTCTTAGAGCTTAATATTTAAATTCTGCATTAAAAATTGAGATCACTGCATTATTTGTAGGATTTTAATTCAGAATCAGGAATCTTTCTCTTATTCTACCATTTTAAGCATGAGAAAGAAGATACACATTAATATTTTGTAATAAGGCACTTGATAAAGTTTTAAGAAACATGTTTCCTAAACAAAGAATTATACACAGAAAAAAAAAATTTTAAGTACAGTATTCCTTCAGCTACAGGTTATTTTACTTTCAATTCTAACCTCTGGTTTAAGTCCATTTTGATGGTAACTCTGTGTAAGTAAAACTGTCTTACCTTCAATAATAGTGGAATTTAGCTATTCTCAAGTGGCCTCTTGAATTTGGTCACAATCCTTACAAGAGATCTCACCTTTTCCCTACCAATGTAACTAGTGCCATTTACTTGGCTTAGTCTGTAACACAAAAGTTCACCTTTAAATTACATGCCATCAAGAAAAGTCCAGGGGTTGAGCATGGTGGTACAACCCTGCAATCCCAGCATTCTGAGAGGCTAAGGCAGGAGGATCACAAATTCAAGCCCAGATCGGCAAATTAGTGAGGCCCTGTCTCTGCATATACCTGTGGGAGAAGGTCTTGGGTTCATTCCCCAGTATGGAAGGAAGGGAGAGAGAGAGGGAAGGAGGAAGGGAGGAGAGAGAAAGAGGGATAGGGAAGGGGAGGGGGAAAGGGAAAAGAAGGAAATGGGCAGGGGAAAGAAGGGAAAAAAGTCTAGGGCTTTTAAACACTTACTGTCCAAGAATGCCACACTGATATTCAAATAGACTTACTCCGATATTCAAAAACTTGAAATGTCTACACTGGTTGGTATTCAATTCCAGTGAACTAGGGTCAATTTTTGTCCCTTGTAGAGAAAGCTCCTGGCAGAATATGGCTCAAATTTTGACCATAACAACTCATGGGACTGAAGAAAATGAATGAATAAATGTGCTCTGGTAAAGTTCAAGGTGGCTTGGAATTTCTCTAAAGTTACATGTTTAATATTTAAAGGTTACACAAATGTTGCCTTTGTGTTTTTAATATTAAGTATATATTTTTCCCAAAAAATTTTGAGTAAACCTGACAATCCAGGAAGATGTACTTTATCCGATAGCTTATATATTTCCTGGAAAATAAACCACATCATTGTGAAAGAAAAGTAACACAGGTTGAGAAACTACATTGGGCAAATACAAACCCCACCTCACGGTCAAGGTAAATTAGTGCTTAGCACTGATCCTTGGCAGCAGGAACATGGAACCTTCTGAATTTTAGGCCGTTTTTCTGCTGTCAGCCCTCCCACCCACTACTGTGGCTAATTTCCAGGTCAGTGGTATGCAATTCAAATGCAAAACAACAAAGGAGACCCCTAGAGTTATTTTCAATATTTCAAATATTTAAAGAAAAGTTTACCTTTTACTAAAACTAAATGGCACAGACTCACAAAAATGCCAAGTTTCTTGGCTCCAGGCTAGGATTTTATCAAGTGGTACTGACGATTTTCTCGCACTGCCTTCCAACTATAGCTCTCTGATCAACTTTTAAAGGTAAAGATGAGCTGGGCACAGTGGTACACACCTATCTGAGGGAGGCTGAGTGGAAGGACTGAAAGTTTAAGGTCCTACTCAAGCAATTTTAGTTGAGACCCTATCTCAAAAAGGAGTGGGAATGTAGTTCAGTGTAAAGGCTTTGGGTTCAAACCCCAGTACTGGAGGCGGTTGAGTTGCTAGTATGTAATAAAAATCATTTCTTTGTAAACAAAATGAATAAATCATGAGATTCAAGGGCAGTAGAGCTCCGAGAAAAGGAATCATTCCCCTAAGGATACCATGCACTCCCGTCTCCTTCAGCTTTCCTCAAGTCCCTTGTGATGGCCAGAACCTTACCCACAGATTTCTGGTTTACTAGCCCTTAAAGACGTCACCATGTTTTTTTGTCTGCTGCCTGATCTCACCGTCTTGCTAAAAAGCCAGAAAGTGGAAGAGGACCATGTAAGTCTGAGCACGCAATGGGATAGCAACATCAGTATCCGAGACTGTGTGATATCTTTGGAACAGAGGATTCTGCAATTCAAATCTTACTCACTAAAAATAATTCCTCCTTTGAGTATACACTATAAAATTTAATCAGACTCTGTTTTAGATGTCTACCAATAATGATCTCTATGGGAGTAATACCATTTTTTAAAAATGAAATCATGTATCTTGTGTTTCATCACTAAGACAAAAAAAATCAATTTTTGTTCCCTAGAGACTGATCTTAACATATCAGTGCATAAGAAAAAGAATAAATTTAACACTATTTTCATGTACAAGAAATCAACACATAATAAAATGTCAGCCCAAAATTTTAAATAAATGCTCAACAAAACCAGACTGTGTGACTGAGAAAATGTCAACTATATGAAAAAAGAACTAAGGTACCTCAGCATTATTATAAAAAGCTGTGCTATTTTTTTCTTGTACATCTTCCCCTCGTGCTGTAAAGAAAGTCAGTGGGTAGAAATCCTTGTGTGCTGGTTGCTTTCCACTGGCCATCAGTTTGCCCTCATAGAAAAGCTCAGAGGTATAACTGTGGAGAAAACAAAAATTCAAAAACATAATCTATTGCCAAAATAATTCTACCCACCCCACCAAAAAACCCCAAATTCTAATAATATAACTTTATATCCACAATTACAGTACTTTTAGTCCAAACACTCAGTGCCTATCATTCCAATAATTAACTAGTAGTAACTATGCTACTGTTTCATGTATTTGATACATTTTATCATTATCTATTGTAAAACAATATGCTGTGTTATACTGGCTGCAGCCCAACACAGTTCATGTTTATAGCACCTCCTGAATGCATCAAAAGGTCAGGTCAGGTGATGGCCATATACCACTTAAATCTGTGTAAGTGCACTCTAGGATGTTCACACAGTGATGAAATTCCCAGTGACACGTTTCTGAGATTGTATTATGTCACTGATGCATGACCGTACATGCAAATATACAGATACAAACACAGAAGCAATGCAACCAAATGCAGGACGTTCAAGGCTTCAAGTGTAAAATGAATACTCATCAGTGAAGAAGATGCCATCTAGTATTTGACGCATCACTGACTGCAAACATGACTGGCAACAGTAAGAAGTACTACATTTTGAGATGCTGGTAAAATATTACCTACTCAGTTGCTTTCAGAGAAACCTAAAGGTGGTTTTCACTTGAGTGACCACACCAATATTATTAAATTATAATAAACTATGAAGAAGTTTACATTTCTGGTGGAAATAATGACAAGAAAGAAACACGAAGGGCTTCCAGAATCCCAGTAATGCTGTTTCTTCCACTAGATTCTGGTTATATGGCCTGGGTAGGGTGTGACTATTTACTGAGCTGTCACTAAGGATACACTCCCTTTCACAGATGCCGACTGTATTTAAAAGAAGTCTTTAGAAAACTTTCTCCCTCACTGTCTTAGTTCCTTTCATCCTTTGTTTTAAAGAGATTTGCTGTACAACACAGGCAGAGGAAGGTAACTATTATGGGGGGTATCAGTATATTTTTTTATTACAGCATGTAGTTTTTCATACAGATTACATAATTAGTCATAGAAAGATATGCTATAGCCAATCAAACCTAAATTTTTAGTTCCCACAAGGGCCTTATTTTGTGAAAAATCACAACTATGATTTTTGGAGTGCTCTTTTAAAAATATAAAATTAATATAATTTGCAACACTAAGGCCATCACATAACCTGTTGGGAATAGCCTGTGTCTAGTACCACGTTGATTTGAGTCCCCTCTCAGAAGCCACAGAAAGGTTATGAATCAGAGGGGACAGTTCACACCTACTTGATGATAGCTTCATGGGAGCGGTAGTTCTCACATAGAAGGATCCTACAGGGAAACTCGGCAGGATAATGCTCATAAAGTCGATCAAGTAATGAAACATGAAGGTTTCTCTCCCTGGCAAATTCACTGTAAACAAAAGGACTGAGCTGTAAAAGACAAAGATATAGAGAAAATTTAACACACAAATAGTATTTTTTAAACCTTATAAAAATCCACAATCCTAAAACTTCTGATATACAACATGTTGAATGCTGGAGCATGAAAAATCAGTTATACGTTCCATGAACCATTTTACTACTATATGGACTTAAGACTAAAATTTCCAGTTCTTCACTGCAGTATGCCAACACTAACCTAGAATTTCTACATATAAGTTAATAAAAGCCTCCTTCAAACGATAACAAATAGTGACTACTTCATTAACTTCAGGGAGGTAACCCACTGCATCACTAGGGAATCACATCAGTTATTTCACCAAAATTAATCAACTAAAATAATCAGCTGGAAGGACATACAGACTATGATTAAAAGATTATTTTTAATGATTAAAGAACCCTCTTGATCTTATAAGGTATAAGGAGTCATTCTAGGTTATACTGTTTTAGGTTATACTGTCTAGGTTTTACTATTGAACAAAATTAAACTACTTTAAGCAAAGGATGTTTGACAGCTCTAATACTAAGAAGCTGCAATTAAAAATCACCTGTGGCAGAAGAGAAAGAACTCCAAACTGTAATTCTGTAAGACAGATACCTTTATAGAAAAACTGCATTTCTCTTTCTTATGTATAGGTATTCAAATATATAAAACCTGACATATTCTTTGAGATTCTGACTGTAATTAACTAAGCTCATTGTTTGTATCAAAAAAATTAATACTTCAAAAAATAGGTATTAGAAAGAGGAATTGCAGGAAGAATAATTTAAATTTGATTTATAAAGAAAGAGGGCTGGAGCGTGGCTCAGTGAAACCAGCGCTTGGTTGGCATGCATGAAGCCTTGGTTTGGTTCCCACCATGGTGGGGTGGGGGGAGAATATGTCAAATATTCATAATATAGAGAAATGAGCTTCAAATTAATAAACATAAAAATCATAATACTGGTAAGGCTCCCATTCCAAATTATCTAAAAGAAAAAGAAAAAGAGTGGTCGAAATAGTAATTTTTCTTCAAATATACCAGTATTTTTCACCATTTGTACAGAAATACTTAAAGTGCTTAAGTCACAATACATGCACAATTTCACAGCATGCTTTAGAAAGAGAATATTAAACATCAAAATATAATTAAAAGTTACTATAAATACAAATGACTGAGAGGGCACTTACCTGCATGTGATCACCAGCCAAAACAATCCGAGTGCTTTTAGTTGCTAATGCTAGGGGCATAATAGTTTCACACTCCATGGCCTGGGCAGCTTCATCTAATAGAATATGCGTAAAAAACCCTAGCAAATACAGGGTAAATACAGTGAAGCATATTATAACAGCAATAAAGGGGTAAGTAGTTGTTTTCTTTTTTGCTAAGGAGTTTAGTTTGCTAATCTAAGACTTGGAAATACTTTTAAGGCCTATCCTCAATTTATACACTCATAAATTTAAACCCTAACTTTAAAAATAATGGTTAAAAAGAGTAACTATTTAACTTGATAATAGGTAATATTTATGAATGGATCTGACACTAACAGCTCAAAGACTTAACAGTTAAATCAGTATATACAGAAAGGATTTTGAAAGTACAAGATAGTGGGCTTTTAACCAAAAGAAAAGCACCCAAATATTGACAGCCCCAAAGCTGTTTCACTATTTATTTGTCTGAACTCCCAAAATAATGACAGTTCATGAGTAACTATGCAGTGAATGTGCATATTCGAAATTAAAGAAAATCATATTGGAATTTAATATAAAAGAGAAAGTTATAATCTAACCAGGACTGAAAACAAAGTATCTTATTAGCAAATTCACTAATCTGATTGTTTAGGTTTATTCTTCATATACAGTCACACAGCGCTTAAAAACAGGGACCTGTTACACAAAGCGTGATGTGAAGCAATTCCGTCATTACATGATGATCAAATTTAGATGCTACGGCCTGCTACATATCTAGACTATACTGGGAAATATACGTATCTCTCTACTATTGTTCCTATGACCATGATCAACAAAACAACAAGACAATGATGGAAAACAGTAAACCTTTTTTGTGTAAGTAAAAGGAGTATATTCTAAAAGTGGTAATAGCATAGCAGCAAGGCATGGTAGCACATGCCTATGGTCCCAGCTACTCAGGAGGCCGAGGCAGAAGCCTAAGAGTTCAAAGTCATCCTGGGCAAGATAGTGAGACTCTCATCTCATAAAAACAAACAAACAAACAAATAAATAAATAATACATAAACCAGGAACAGAGTTGCCTATTAAGTATCATACACATCATATAACTGTATGTGCTATACTTTCATAGCAGGCTTGTCCCCACCACTGTCACCATTAACAAGTGAGCCATGAGTGTACAGTCACTTCATGATGACCATGATGTCACCAGGTCATAGGAATCTCTCGGCTCCATTATAATCTTATGGGACCACTCTCACATATGAGGCCCACTGTTCACTGAAACATTGTTATGTGGTAAGTGACCACATAGACAGACAGACAGACAGATGGACACAATTTTTTAGATTCCACTGTATTTTTTTAAAAATCACTATGCTACTGTGCTTTTAAAAAAAAAATCACTATTCTTCAAAATTAGTGACTGGTAACAAATATCAAGTATGTACATTTTCAAATGTTCCCCAGATAAAAACCCACAGGAGGAGGCATCTCATGTCTTGCCTGCTGCTATAACTCACCCAGGGGCACAACGCTGTATATGCAAGAAAGAGGAAAATGTCCCCTTGCCTCTAAGAGGTGTAAGAGGCAAAAACTTCTTTGGTGATTCAAGGAAGGAAAATGTCCCAAATATGTACCCCACTGCTAACTCTCCAGAGTAGGAGACTCTCTACTAACATAGCAGAAGGCAGAAAGTAGTTTTTCAACAAAATGGAAAGTGATAAAACTCTCTAGAAGCCAGTGGTACAACAGATTAACCAGCTTCCTATGAGTTGCTCAAGAATCAAACCTGTATTTCCATACCCATTTCTACAAATATCAAGAGTTCCAAACAATCTGTTTATATAGTTTTCTAATGCAACCTGTTTTTAAGCTGTGAACTTTCTAAATCTGACTGGTTGTCAGTAATAACCATCATCCATCACATAACAAATGGCTAGGAGTGCAAGCACTCTGATCACTGAGCTAAATCCCTAACCCCAACAAATGGCTAGGAGTGAAAATATAAGTATGAATGACGGTCATCTATTTACTGATGGACCTACACATGATATGGCCACATGCATTTTTCTTCCTATTGAAGAGAACTTGTGGTTTTGCTCTAAATAATTAAGAAAAACTACATAAATGTAGGATCTAAACCCAAGACTAGGGGAAGAATCTTTTATTAGGTAACAAATAGAGCTAGGCTTCAAATAGGACCTGGATAAATCATGAAATTATTGACTACTGCTTTAGCTAGAAAAGGTATCTTGAATTAATCAAAATGACTTAAGCTTGAGCCTTAATTTTCTTATACGTAAAATAACTCTCCCTAGGGTTAATAGAATTAAATGAAATAGAGTATAAACAATCTCCAGAAGAAAAGGCCAAGTTCATTTCCAATAAATATGATTCTGTACTTCAGCTCTACAAAGCCAATATATTTTCTCACAAAATCACACTATCTAGGAGATTTAGGTTTTTAATCTATGTGGCAAATATGCAGAATATAATCATAAAGTAATGAGACTGATTGTTAGACAAACATACCAAAATTTACATTTCAAATACATGTGTTCCAGTCAAGTCACTCAGGATGAAATATCTCTCATTCTGATGATGCTGCCACTATTTAAAATCTTTCTGAAACTTTGCTTTTATAATTGTCCTTACCAGCCAACTATGAGTCTCATTATATGAATGAGTCTCATTATATCACAGTCTCACTATATGACAGAAAATAAGTCTCATTATGAGACACGTCTCTTTTTTTTTTTTTTAACCCCTAATGGCACTGCCAAGTTTGATCACCTACTTTATTCATCTCAGGTATATTTTGAAAATGTTTTGAAGGCTTTCAAAAACTAAATTTATCCTCAATTTTTAAAAAAATGGTTGGTCAAAATTCCTTAATTTAAGATAAACAGAAGTTTATAGGGGCTGGGGATTTAGCTCTGTGGTTAGAGTGCTTGCCTTGCAAGCACAAGGCCTTGAGTTCAATTCCCAATACCAAAACAAAACAGAAGTTTATGAAGAGCCTTTAAGTGTCTATCCCTGGGCCAGGTGCCAAGAACACAAAAGTGAAGAGAACAATCTCTGCCTTCCAGAGATTCAGTTGTTCAAAAGAATGTCACTGGCTCTGAAAATAATTCCAAAAGGAGATGGCAAAAAAGTATTGAGTAATGTCAACAATTATGATAGTAATAATGAGTACCCTTCTAAAGCATGTACTTTAAAGTGATGGTACTTTGTAATGGTTAAGTTCTATCATATTTTTCAGAACAACTTGTTATTTTACATCTGTATTCATGTTAGGTTGATTTTACACAGCACAGTTCCAGCACATAAATATAATAATCTTAATAGTATGTCATAAAATATCCTACACGATTGTCACCTTATTACTATAAGGCAATTTAAGACAAAAACTTGAAAAAATTATAAAAAACATCAACAAGTCCAAATTTAAAGTCTTCAGATAATCATTAATAAATAAGTACCACTTGGCCAATTAGAGAATGAATGGAACAGCAGTCAGGAAAATGTTTAAATTAGAGGTTGGTAGATTTTTTTTTTTTTTAGTTAAAAGCCACTGCATTCATTCTAGGTTTTGTGGGTCACAAAGTCACTGCTACAACTGCTCCACTCAGCTGCTATAGCATAAAAGCATCTATAGACAAAAAACAGTAAATAAGTGAGCATGGATGACTGTGTTCTATCCAATAAAACTTTATTTACAAAAACAGGCAGTGAGCCAGACTTGGCCTACCAGCTACAGAGTTCCAACCCCTGACCTAAACTGAACACACAAACCCTACCCCTGGGAGACACTGTGTAGGCATACCAGGTTCAAGATCCAACTGACAGAGGTACTGGGAAGTATTCAAAGTAACCACCACCACACGGTGTTTAAGAATATCTTCTTTCTGTGGCATCTGAAAGGTGGAATGTGCGCTTGAGATCAAACAGTACTGATGCACAACTGGGTGGACAGTCTTCACCCAGCGATTTCGGAAATATACCCTATAAAAGAAGATGATAGTTGCAATTTACACCTATTAATATCTTAATAGTATCTGATTATTAAAATACTACCATTGTTATTTTAAGACTACGATAGCTGGAAATTAACAAAAAAATTCTTAATTGTTAACACTCTACTGGATTAGAATCTAACATAAAACTATCACTATATTCACCATGACTGCCCTTTACCAAAAAAAAAAAAAGGTTCACAGAGAAAATATACGTACTACCACAAAATAAATACTTATTTTTAAGTATTCAGATTAAACTTACAATATTAGAAATGGTATACAAACACGAGTATTACAAGCATTACATTTTTTTTTTTCGTGCCAGGGATCAAACTTGGGGCCCTGTGCTTGCTAGGTACAATTTTTAAGTTAAAAAAATCTTTCCATTATGGAATTACTTTTTCCTAGGACATTCTTATAAAAATACACTAACTCTTATTTTTTAATTACTTGTTAATAAATATATGAAATGGTATACTTATAATAGAAATTCACAAGTTTTTGCATTTTAACTTGAGGGAAAAAAAATGGGGAACAGAGGTAGTAGTAGTGGGGGCTGAACCCCCTTTGCACTGAGCTACATCCCAAGCCCTTTTTTTAGTTTTTATTTTGAGACAAGGTCTTGCTAAGTTGTCCAGGCTGGGCTCGATCTTGTGATCCACCTGCCTCAGCCTCCCAGAAATTACAGGGCTGCAACACCATGACCAGCTACAAAATGTCTTATACCTATATCTTAACAGATCTCCGTCCAGGTTCTAGAAATTTAAAAATAAATTTAAATCTTAAACAATTAGAAAGGCTTAAAGAGTGAAAATCTTAATAAAGTACATCTTTTCCATTAATTTCAACAGAAAAATATTACTAGGCCTGATACTGTAGATTACTAAGATGGTACAGAAATGATTCAACCATCCACCCACCCATCTCTAACACACTTATATAACAAAGACCTACAGAGTATCTACTGTGCTACAGTACAGAGTTAGAATGTATATGGTTTGGGAGTATCAAAAGGCTTTGGATTTACTCTGAGTTTAATCTAAAACCATCAGAATTTGACAAGATAGTCATGACTTATATTGTTAAAGGACTGGATCACCCTCCCATACGTGGGGAGAAGTTTACTCTTCAATATGCTAGTAAATGTTGGACAAATAGCTTTAGGGAAGAGGTTAGTTGGTAGTGTTAGCTGATTTATGTGTCATTAAAACTACAACCATGGCTACCAGCATGGCTACCCATATGATATCACTGAAGAGGGACACAGGAAGACATATACATGATCAGCTCTTACAAGCCAGTACCACCAAGTGGGATGGATGTGAGAGCACGGGGTAGAAACAGACCAGGTGGGTTACTGCAAGGATCTGGAAGGAGAAGTAACCTGGACTAGGACTGTTAACAGCGGACATTTGATAAGGGTCAGATTCACTAGATGCTCTTTTGACACAAGGTCTCATTATGTAGTTCAGGCTGGCCTTGAACTCACTATTTAGGCCAGGCTAACCTAGAATTTGATCCTCCTACCTCAGCCACCCAACAGCTGGAATTATAGGTGTGTACCACCACCCCCAGCTAGATTCACTAAAGGTTTTAAAAATAATGCAAACAGAATTTACTGATGAACTAGAGGTAAAATTTAAGGGAAAGGAAAATTCCAGGCTTTTAAAACTAGACAAATGGTGGTAATGTTCACAAAAGTGGTAAAATAGACAAACAGATTCAGGTGAATTTGGGAGTTCTGTTTTAGACAAATTAAGTAGACATCCAAGTGGAGACATATCCACATGCAGAACGACATATATTTGGAGTTCAGACAAATGCCTGGGTCAAGTGGTATATAACTGGAGTAATACTAAACCTTGAGACTATATGAGATCACTTGGAGAGTATGAGTAGATAAAAAAGAAAATAGTGGAAAGAAGAATAACTAATGGACTGCCCCAACACTGGGAAGAGTGGGATACATTCAAGTGACTGGGAAGAAAGAGTCATTGAAATAGAGAATTGAGGAGTGTGTGGCATACTGGATGCAAAATAAAGTGTTTCAAGAGAGAAAAAAAGAGCTGTGTGTGGTGGCACACACCTGTAATCTCAGCACTCAGGAGGCTGAGTCAGGAAGATAGTCACAAGTTTGAGGACAGCCTGGACTACAGAGTGAGTACAAGGTCAGCCTGAACTACATAGCAAGACCTTGTCTTAAAAAATATAAATAAATAGATAAATAGATAAATGGATGAGAGAAAGAGAGAGAGCGAAAAAGAGAGAAAGAGAATGAACTGCCAAAAGCTGCTCAGAAGCTGAATAAAATGAGAACTGACCATGGGGCTCAGCAACAAGAAAACCACTGTTGACCACAAAATAACGGCTTCAGGGCAAAAGCAGAGAAGGATACCTGATCAGCGTGAGCTCACTCCAGAGAACAAGAAGAGGGGAAGTAGAGTCAAGAAGTACAGACAACTGTTTAAATTCTGCTTAAAGGAATGCAGACATGGTCCCCTCTATTTTTTTTTTTTTTTGAAAATACTGTAATAGAAAAGGATACAGGAGAGAAGAAGCTGTTTAGAGAAAAAAGAATGAGAGCTTATTCACATGTGGACAGGTGCATCTTACAAAGGAGAACGAATGGTTTAAAATGGAAAAGGAAGTAGTTATTGGGCAGATGTAAGATGCAAGACTTGTTAAAGTGAAACTGTGGACAGTCTCTTCTGACTGCTTCTAATCCTTGGTTGAAATAACAAAGATTACTAGTGGTTAAATAAAGCTGGTGGTTATTTTCATCATTATTACTCCTTCCTTATAGTCAAGAAAACTGAAGCCCCAAAGGGCTTACAGCCATGACTCAAACCTGTGTCCCCACTTTCTCTAAATTACATTTCCTATTTCCAAAGTGGATTTAAGAATTCCAACTCTCAAGAATTTGGGGAACCCAAATGAGATAACACACATACGGTACACAGCACACTACCTAGCAGCAACAAACATAAGTCCTCCACTTCCTTTCACCTACAGCAAAGTTGAAATTAAAACGAGTATTTCCAATACTCAGCTAATATTCAACGTATTACACAAATGCAAAAAGGTGACACTAAGACACTGAGACAGGAGATTAGGGTATGACAAAGCAGGCTGGGGAAGTAGGTGTGAGCTGTTAATTTTATTTAATTTTTTGTGGGGGGGGGGCTGCTGAGAACTGAACTCAGGGCCTTGTACTTGCCAGGCAAGCACTGTAACCACTAAGCTAAATCCCCATCTCTTACCTGTTAATTATAAAATCTTAGGACACATGCACAGAGCAGTTTCCAAGGCCCTACAC
Source organism: Hystrix cristata (assembly GCA_004026905.1). Classification (NCBI taxonomy): domain Eukaryota; kingdom Metazoa; phylum Chordata; class Mammalia; order Rodentia; family Hystricidae; genus Hystrix; species Hystrix cristata. The sequence goes on along the minus strand of PVJO010002890.1, from coordinate 14,358 downwards.
GTGGACTTCTCCTGAGAACTCAAGCAGGCTTCCATAGGATGACCTAGACCTGACTGACATCAGCCTGAGGATTGGGTGATACAAAAAGGACAGCCTACACTGAGTTTTGCCACTGTTTTCACTCTTCAATGGAGGTTGCCCTCGGGCTATAAGGTGTACTTCTTTTCCTACTTTTATCTGGCCCAAACTCACTCTGCAGGGCCTGTTTCTTTTCGCACCTTTAATAACACTTAGCTACCATTTGTGCTTATCTTGACCATTTCTTTGCTGAGGACAGAAAGAATCTAGAAACCACCTCCAGAAGGAGACTCCAGCACCCCAAAACATGGTAACAACATGAATATAAGTAGCCAAAGTAATTAAGATTTGTTTTCTACTTCATTCAGAAGTATATAGTGTGAGAAGTATTTTATTTAATAAGCCATTACCTAAAACAAAATAATTTTTTACTAGGCTTCTGAAAAATAGGAAGATCTGCTGCTTACCATCAGCCTAAAATTGCACTAACAACCTCCTTTGCTCAATGAGCCACCAATTGTTACAAGACTCTTTTTTCTTGTTAATGGTTCTCAATTTTAAAGTCTCTGTATATTTGACTAGAGAAAGCTACCTTAAATTATTTTTGCAAGCAAAGCAAATATGATTTTAAAAATTGTTTTTATTGTCTAATATAATTATTTAAATTCTTTTTTTTTTTTTTTTTTTTTTTTGGTGCTGGGAATCAAACTCAGGGCCTTGTGCTTGCAAGGCAAACACTCTAACCACTGAGCTAAATCCCCAGCCCAATTGTCTCATGTAATTATTAGTTTGTTGTTCTCTTTTAGACACTGAAATTGTTTTAATACTAAATTTTAAATAATAAATTTGTTAAAAGCTATTCCTTAAATATTTAAGAAAATATTAGTATGTAAACTAGTACAACCATTATGGAAATCAGTACGGAGATTTCTCAAAGAACTGAAATTAGAAATTCCCTATGACCCAGCTATCCCCCACTTCTAGGTATCTTTCCCAAAGAGCTTAAAACATACTACCATGATACATGCATACCAATGTTTATAGCAGCACAATTTGTAATAGCTAAATCCTAGAAGTAGCCTGTGTACCCATCAACAGATGACTGGAAAAAGAAAATGTGGTCTCTGTATAACGGAATACTACTCGGCTATAAAGACACATTTGTAGGAAAATGGATATACCTGGAAAATACAATATTGAGTGAAATAAACCAGACACACAAGCTTAAATACCATATGATGTGAGGCAAAGCACAAAGAGAATAATAAAGGATGGATACAAAGGCGACCAGGAGAGTGGTTTGAGGGAATAAGGGTGAGGAGGAGAGAATAAGTAGAATATACCACATACAAGAATCTAATAATCTCAATGAATGTAAACATTATATGCCATAATATATAATAATTAGTAATATCAGATTAATAAGAATAATATTAACAAGAATAAAAATTAGGGGGTTGAGGATTTAGCTTAGTGGTAGAGTACTTGCCTCACAAGCACAAGGCCCTGAGTTTGATCCCCAGCACCAAAAAAAAAAAAAAAAAGAAGATTAAAAACTGAGAAAGGAGAATTAAGAGAGGAGAGAAGGGAGAGGGAAAGGGAAGGGGATTTAAAAAAAAAGAAACAAGCTGTATTAAATACATGCACCCACTCCCCAAGATGACTGTAAACTGCATGTACTGCAAACATGTACTAATAAAACTAGAAAGTTTTTAAAAAGAAAAATATTAGTATAAAATTGGTGACTGTTACTAAAAATCATATAAAAATATTTTTAATCCCTCAAGCCAAAGCAGAATTAACTTCATTTTTCCCATTTCATTCAATTCAAGTCCATGCTTGAAAGTGGTATTTACTGTAGGAAAATATTTACTCAATGTAGATATAGATACTCTAGAAATGAAGAAGAATTACACCTTCTACATTAGTCCTTATATGGTTGCTTTTTTCAAAAGGTAAAAGATAAGCACTGGCTCATTTGGAAACATCTCTAGATTTGTCAAAGTTAGTCATGAAATAAATCATAATAACGACTAAGCCTAGTTTACCTGTCTAAATACTCAATTTACTAGTAAGCGAGTATTAAAGGAAAACTACAAAATTAAGAGCCACGGTTTCAAACAAGAATTCGACTCATTCCCCAGCTAAACTATCCGTTAAATCTGATTGTACAACAAAGGCATTTTTAGGAGTCCAAAAGCTCAAAAACATCTCTTATTCACTTCCTGACAAGAGCTGAAAACACTCAACATTGTTTGCATGAAAGGATGTGCACACCAAAAAGCAAGGTAGAAAGAAAATCAAGAACGAGGAAGACCTAAGATTCAGAAAGCAGAATTTAGTACAGGAGAGAAGAAAAGAAATTCTCAAAATGATGGCAAAAAAAGTGCCAGGATAAGAAAAAAAAATCATTCAGAAAGAGACACAAGTTAAACTCAAGAGGATAATCTTCAGGAGAAAAATATTGCACTGATAAATCATCTAAGAGTTTTGGTAATGTAGAAACTTGTTTTGATAGGCATTTATAGAGTTACTCATGGTATAAAGACCTGGTCAAATTGTCATAGAAAATGAAGCAAATGAAATGAAATAAATAAATAGGATTATTGATGCTAGAACAAAAAGACATAAAAAATATTATATGTTAGGAACAAAGAATTTACAATTTCATTATAATAGAAACCCTAAAAACGAAACTATCGTAATAGTCAAAAATATCTAAAACCAAATTAAGATACAATAGTTTATATATGCTGATTAGACAGAAAAAGAAATAAGTATCAGAAGAAATAGCTAAGAGTCAAAATTATTTGTCCTTCATGTTTGACAGGCAGCAGACAGATAAGAAAAAGGAGACTTTTTACTACCAATTTGAAAATACAACATGACCTTTTAAAATATCATATGGAATAGCTAAAGATGTGGTTTTTCTACACAGTGAAGTACTACTCTGTCATAAAAAAGGCTAAACTAAAGACATTTGTAGGTAAATGGATAAACCTTGAGAACACACTCTTAAGTGAAATAAATCATACACTCATGAGTACATATCGAATTGTTTCTCTGGTATGAGAAACCAGAAGTGTAAATAAGGACAAAGAGGTATAATAGTACCTCTTTGGTACTATTAGGAAAACTAGAAAGGGAGGAGGGAGAAAAGAAAGAAGGGAAAAAGAAAAGAAAGGAAAAAGGGGAAAAAATGAAAAAATGTAAATAAACCTGCTGTAAATAGGGAAGGGTTGGGGGAATAGAAGGGAAGAGTGGGGAAGAAGGTGGGAAACCAAGATATACCATGTACAGGTACAAATTAACCATGATGAATGTGATCATTATGTATACAATGTACCAATACATGTTCCTGGCAAAAAAATTTAAAAAAATTTTTTAAATATCATATGCATGAGTTTCTTACAAATGTAAACACTAATCTAAAACAAAGGGTAATTATTTGGGTCATTATGGAGAAAAGAAATTACCAATATTTAAATTTAACCTCTCGTATTTTCAGCCTCTCACTTACAGATTGCTTTTTAAAATTAAAATTCTGTGGGTTCTCCCATTTTGAAGAGCCTTCAAGGAACTTCTTGCATTCTTGCAACCACTGCCCAATCTCCATCCCTTCCCAGCCACACCTTCTCCATTTACTAACCTCCTACTCACTCCTCTACTTAACACGGCTGGCCCTCTATCCGATGGACATAAACAACTTTCACATCACTAAAATCACATGGACATTTCCAGGCCCAGTAAGTTACTGAACTTACAGGCAGCATCCAGTTCTGCTATTGCTCCCTCCTTGAAACACTCTTCCCTCAGCCTCCATGACTTAACCTTTTGCTGCTTGACTTCTAGCTCCCTAGTCTTCACTTGGGTCCCTCCTCTCCCCTGACAATCTCATCCATGCCCATGCTGGCTTCGATCATCGCTCAGGTGACCCACACATCACTCCTTTCTGCCAAGATCGCACCACTGAGCTCCAGAACACACACTCAATTATTTGTCTGACATCTACTTCCCCAAGGAAGTTTCAGAGGCAGCTCAGTTTGTATACTACGTATACAAACTAATTTCATTTTTCTAAAATCTGTCCCAACCCTCCATGAAATACTTAAAACAGGTTATTTTTTTCTTTTTTAAAAAAAAAGGAAAAAATTTATTTAATAAAGGTCTCAATATAAATTGTGGTTGAAAAAAGTAATGTATTTTAAAACATTACTAATCCAAGTAATCCAAATCATTTCTAGTGGATACAAAATCTTTAAATAACATGCTTTAGGTTTTAATAAATGTTCAATGAGATCAGCAAAGTAGAATTTACTTTCAAATATCTCATTTTACAAACTATCTGCTATGACTCTACTCATACATATATTTAAGTATGTAAATGAATACAACATACACTCTAAAATGTGGATAGAGTTCATCTCTGGCTGGTGAGATTATAATTTTTATTTTCTCCTTTGTCCTTTTCTATATTTTCCTCAACGAGTATATCAGTATAAAAAATTAGAGTGGGTTTTCAAAGTACTCATCAACTAACTCCAAGAAACTGCTTCATCCTCAAAGAGAAGAAAATTAAGTTCTAAATCTACTACTTTTTCACAGTTATTTGGAAAGCTACACCAAATTGAAGCCAGTAGGAATACAAAGCTTGATCACTTGGCCTATTTTATTAAAAGAATAATTCCCTGGTGCTAATGTTTAAAAATGTAAATACTTTCTTTATACTTCCATTTTGTAAAGTATTTAAGGTAGACACTGTCAATAAGATCATTTAAAACACATCTAATGTTTTCTAAAATCTGAGAATTGATAGTGACAAGTTTCAAGCTCATAGTATAAAATATGGGGCTATGGGTGCAGCTCAGTGATAGAGCGCTTCCCTAGCAAATGTGAGGCTCTGGATTTGATCCCTCCGCATGACAGAGGGGGAAGAAAACCTATATATGTGTGAGTGTGTACTAGAGATAGAACTCAGGGCCTTATGCATGTTACTAGCAAGCCCTCTATCACTGAGCTAAATCCCCAACCCCTAAATGCCTTCAATTTACCCACAATGCAACAAATGCACATTTTCTCCAAAGATGACATCTCCCCAAGTCATAACTTTTGCCAGGACCAGATGCTAACCCTAAGAACCATACACGGAAAGAAACTATGTATGGAATATACACTATTTTAAAATCTCCTGTCACTAAACGAAGTAAAAATATGAACTATATGTCACCTAAAATGATTCCTAAAACCTCCATCCCAAAACATTTTTAGTTCAGTTCAACTTCTGGCAAGTACAAGAATTTTACAAATTTTAAGCCAGGCATGGTGATGCATGCCTATAATACCAACACTCAGGGAGGCTGAAGCAGGAAGACCACAAGTTCAAGGTCTGCCTAGGCAACTTTAGTGACTTAGTGAGACCCTGTATAAAAATTAAAGAAATAAAAACACAGTGGGGATATAGCTTAGTGCAAAGGCTCTGGGCTCAATCCCCAGTACCACAGAACAAACAAACAAAAATAATTACTAAGTATATATTTAAAAATATTTATTACTGTATTTACTCTTTGACTACTCTCACACCATCATATTTCCCAAGGCTGGGTCTAGACTGCATGCTACTGGGAGGACAGCAAACCCTTCACCAGTCTTAGTCCCTGGAGACATTCAATTTCACTCCTGGTCAAACATAGACTCTTGACGCCCTCTTGTGTTCCTTCCCCTGCATCCTGAACAATTCTGATAAAGCTGATCTTCTCAGGGCAGTAAGTCAACCTAATTTTCTCCACTTCCTCTCCTAAACCTCTCCTGTTGTTGTTCAAAAGGACAATTACAAATGAATCTGAGCTAAGGTAATAACAGATGGTGCTAATAAATCCTAAGAATTAAAGCATTAATCCTCCTAGGAAATATATTTGTAAGTTAATACCTTTTCCAATGAGGAAGGCTATAGAGAAAATGTAGGCTTGCATATAGAAAATGTTTGGGGGAAATAGGCTTCTTTTCACTTTATTCCACTTACTAAATAAAATAACATGAAACTCGGATTTGAATACACTTGAATATTTTTCCATCTTGGACCAAACCACTCTTTTTTTTCTGGGTGCAGGGGATCAAACTCAGGGCCTTGTGCTTGCTAGGCAAGCGCTCTACCACTGAGCTAAATCCCCACCCAAACTCCCAAACCGCTCTTGAGGTTTTATGGAGAGCTGAGATCTTCTGCTTGGGGACAATTTTCTGTATTTGGACCTCTACAACTATACATATTCTCTACCAGAACGCAACTTTATTCTACACGTTTAGATGCACTACATGTTAGATTATAACCTCCAAAAAATAATTTTATATGGAAAAACTATATAAAAATCACCACAACCTAACCATAACCTGAGAAAAGATGGGTTTAAACGTTCATCCGTAACTACTCCACCAACCCTCAAATCTCAAATTATCTATGCTAAGTGGACCAAGATTTGATGGGGCTTTTATTCCACTGTTTCCAATCCATTAGAGTAAAAACACTTATCGCAAAAATGCTAGCTATTCGATTTTCACTCAAGAGCCAAAAAATAAAAAAAATTTTGAATCTGAAGTGAACTAGTAAGATTATAATCTGAAGTAAACTACTTATTTGTGAATTTACCCTTCAATAAATACCACATTTTCACTTATTGTGATGAATTACATTTGATATTTCCTTACTAAATACAACTGGATGGTACTGAAATATTTCTGCTTTGTCTTCTAAAATAAAAACAAAATTTAGCAGAAAAATGTCTAACAGGCCACACTACTTCTTTTCTCTCCTTTTTTAAAAATGCAATTCATTTTTCCATGCCTGGGCTCAACTAGAAAGAAAAAGTTAGTGAATCATGAATCAGAAGTGTGGTTAGAAATTAATCTGTGGGCAGTAATTAATAATTTGGACAACCTAGGCCATGACACATTAGTTTGTAAAATGGCAAAACTAAATATTAATTCATATAACAATGAAAGCAAATGGTATAGTAAATAACCATTTAATGATTTGTTTTCTGAAGAAAAGGATTTTTATTCCCCACAATCCTGTATTTAAGCACATCTAGTGTCCAGATATACTCACAATGACCTTTCTGTATTTACCTAAAATTTTCTTTGACACTTATCTCTTAAATAGTAGCAAAAAGTTGTAAATGCCAGTCAACTACTTTAAGTTATAGAAATCATTTCAATATTTCATGCTTCTCTAACCATGTAGCTTCCAAGCAATTACATGCATGATCACAATCAAGTTTTATTTTCGGAAAGAACTGTCACCGCATGACTATTCTGCCATGCAAAATATGCTACAATTTTAATTAAATTTGACCTACATTAATCATATTTATATTTTTTATTATACTAGCGTTTAGAGATTCATATCAAAATCTACTCATATTGTAACAACGTTCTACATATAAAACTTAAAAAAGGATGTCTTTTTCAGTTCTTAATATTAAAGAAATGGTCAAATTTTTTTACATTTTGTTTAATTTAAATAATTTCTTTAAAAGATATAACCTCTAAATGCCAATGCACAGTTAAAGATTTTGGTATTTCCAAAGTTACTGAAATCTTTACAGACACCTTTTCTTAAGAATAACAAAGTATGACACAGATACATAATAAGCCTTTAAAAATACCTGAGAGGTCTTGCCTGGGGATTGCCTGCTTCTACATATGGATGTAAATAATCCTTTATGTAGAGATCAGCAGCACTATTAGAATGGGTGCAAATGAGAATCCTGCTGAAATAAATGGTGCAAATAAAAAGAATGATAAAACACAAAACTATTCAAGCAATATAATACCAAAAAAAAAAAAAAAGCAGTGGCCATCTTAATAGTATACATTTACCTCAACCTACTTGATAGTCTCTAACATATTATTCAATAATGCCTTTAAGAAAATTATATTACTCTAAAAGCAAAAAATAAGTTCCCTGAAATTATTTTTAAATCCACATACAAAAAGCGTACTTTTAAACCCAGCTCTTTGGGCTCTAACATGTAACAAACTCCTCAGCAGACTTTAAGTTTTGAAGGCTATTTGTTATTTTCTACCAATTTTCTCCCAATTCTTCCAGTTTTTAAAAATTGCTTTAAGAGAATTCATATCTTAGTGCTCTGGGGTTTTGGTTTGTTTTTCCTCTCTTTCTCCCTCTTGCTGGTACTTGGGATTGAGCCCACAGCACTGTACATGTTAGGCAAGAGTTCTCCCTCTGAGCTACATTTCCAGGTCCCTAGGTTTGTTTTGTAATTTTTGGTTTGTTTTTTAATCTTTAAGAACTGAGTGAAAACTGTCCTGCTGGCCCTCCTCGTTTTGTATTTGAAATAAAAACAGCAGCAGTATCCTGCTAGTGACATACAGGCACAAGTCCCTTGCCCTCACCTAGTCTCCTGCTGCTGCAGTATATGCCTGACGGCTTGAGCTAGTGTAAATGTTTTGCCTGTCCCGTAGGGTCCAATGATAAGGACAGGCGGCAGCTGGATGGAAAGTGGAGTGGTAATGGCCAGAACAGCTTCTTTCTGTTTTGCATTCAGTCGTGGATCCAACTGTTCATCCCATTGTCTGTGGAAAACAAGAATGTATGTTATTTTAAACACATGTATCTTACTAATAAACAGAACACAATATACAAGTATCCTGCTTTTTACCGAACCATTAAAACAACTGAAATACCACAGCATCTGTAACAACTAATGCTATTCTAAACCCACTTTTTGGGAAATTACCCAACAGGGTTACTGCAGAATGTTTTACTATGTACATCAAAAGTAATTTTAGTTATCTTGTCTACTGCCAGTGCAAAAATGTTCTGTCAACTTAAGAAATTAAATGCTCCTAGTTTAGATGCTGCCAAGTTCGTAATGACAATGTTTCAAAAACGTAATTTCCCTCTGTTACACACACACAAAAATCAGAAAACCTTTCTTGGTACTAATGGAGTATTAATTTATTTGCATACCAAATAAAATGCAAAAGAAAAACTAACTGAATTTCAAATTCTAATCCATTGAAAGGTCTCTTAAGGTTTAAAACAAGAGGAAAAGAAAAACCTGTAAGTCTCTAAAAGTTACCAAATTTTTACAAAATCTTAACTTAGAAAATGGAAAAAAGTTTTTAAAGTATCCAAAGCCAAAATATGAAACATTTTCTAATATTTTCACAGACATAAATCATACGCAGATATCCATGGTGGGGGGCATCTGGGGATCAAATTCAGGGCCTTAAATGCTCTACCACGGAGCTAAATCCTCAACCCACAGATACCATTTTTCAGGATCTATAACACTTGTCATGGTAGCACAAATGGCTACTATAACAAGAGCTATTCTAGGAGTATCCAATCTATGAGTTAGCTAAATTTCAAAGATTTACATGGTTGATTTCTTGATAATAGCTGTTCTTTCAGGACAAAAGGGAGGAGAATTAGAAAGGGAGGAGGGATAAAGGAAGGAAGGGATAAAGAAAAGAAAGGAAAAAGGGGGGAAAATGGAAAAATGTAAATAAAGCTGTTTTAAATAAGAAGGGGAGGGTAAGTGGAGGGAGGGGTGGGAAAGAGGGGGGAAACCAAGATGTATCATGTATCATGTACAGGTACAAATTAACTATCATGAATGTGATCATTATGTATACGATGTACCAATACATGTTCTTGGTTGATAAAAAAAAAAAAGATTTAAATGGACAAGCAGATGCTGAAACAGATCATGCTAAGTGGAGAAGTAACAGCATTCTTTCTCAAACCTACAACTAAAACACTAAATACCAAAACTATTATGGTAAAAATGAAAACAGGGATATGAACCAAAATAGGAAAGGTGTCTAAAGATTATCTTAGAAAATGTGCAAAGTGCCTACAAAATAATCCTGAAATAGGAAGACAGAGCCACATGCTACTTAATCAGAAGTTAGCTATAAATGAACAATCATTAACACTTCTAGTTATTAAAAAAAAAAGATAATCTATGTTATCTTTGACCAATAATCTCAAAACTGCCCCTGGAATTTAAAAATGTAAAATCTTAAACTCTAACCATATAAACATACCATTGCTTATTTTTCTGAACTTTAAAATTTTTAAGTTAAAACAAAGAAAAAAGAACACTGAGTAATGGTACTATGTTTTTTGAAATCTGTTTATTAAATCTCAAGCACTTTACTTCAGAGTTCCTCTGCATTAACTAGTTCATTTACTCATTGTTCTGCAGTACCTAGCAAATGTTCCATCTTTTCTAAGTGAGGAAAGGCTTTAGGTGATCCCTAACTCCAAACTTGATATATGTAGTGGACACTGTAGAATGGTCTGTAACATTCATAGCATTCTTCTCTGCCTTCCCTCTACTATCAGCCTAGCAAGCTGTAACACTCCATTTCCCAGCCTCCTTTGCTGGAGATCCAATTCTGGTATTAGGAAGGATTCCCTCAGAAGGGCTTTTATATGCAGATGAAACCTCACTGACAACTATTTTTTTAACTAGAAGAAAGCCCTTCTTGTTCCATTGCCTTTCTCCTTCAGCTGGCTGGAAAAAGAGGATGTGGTAAATAAATCTACAGTAGCCATCACACAACCATGAGACAACAGCATCAAGAAGAAAATCAGCACGCTCAACTGGCAGAGATCTGCTGGCACTGCAGCCCGGCGCCCCTCCGCCAGCCATGAGTCACCTACTTCTAGGCTTCTATCTCCACTTGATTTAGTCAGTTCAGAAAACTGTTACCTGCATCCATACCTGAGTTTGTATGATTCTGATACCTGCACCCCCCACAATGCTTCCTTTATATGTACATGGAGATAATAATACTTACAATCAGATGGTTACTTTAAAGACCCAATGAAATAATACATATGTTTATATAAACTAAAATAATCACTTAAAGCTCTTTGGAAAAATAATTGAGCAATAAAAATACAATTAATTTTAGTTTCTATAATATTTTCTGAGAATTCCATTACTTAACTAGTGTACACTTTTAAAAAACAAAACTTTAAAAAAAACACTCTAGTCTTTCAAATCTGGGGACTTTAAATAATTTAAAAATGAGATAGATATAAGATTATATACATAAGTACAAATCTAAGAGATTAATGACAAACTTACAGGTGTAATTCTGAAATATGTCAATATCTCTTTTTATGCAACCCATTCTGCTTATCAATTGTTTCAGTGTAAATAAGTGCTTCAGAGCAGATCAGAAACTTTATCAATGTCAGTCATCTCTGTAATTTCTGGCAATGAATAATGAATATGTAAAGAAAGCCAATGATTAAAACAAATTGTATTTATTTATTGTACCACTGCTTATTAAGGGATTTACAATATATATGCTATGATCATCTTTGATTTTCACAATTTAAAACAATGTAAAGTCTCTCCGAGTTTATTCTGACTAAAATAAAACAAAAATTCTTTTATTCTCAGAACCAAATTAATTAAAAGTCTTCTCTTCCTCTGGCATAACACATTGTTATAATTAATTTATAGGCCACATGCTCAAGAATAATTTCTCAACTTCATTTATCTATCTAATTATACATTACTCCAGAAAAGATTTTAAATGGCTAATGGCTTCTCAGTATGTTCCTAGACCAGAAACTTTCTAATAATATTTCTGTTACAGTAGTAAAAAACATCTTTCTGGTTGAAAGTTTTCTGCTACTGACATTTTCCCATGACTTCCGCAGTTAACATAGGAGTATATAAATATACATAATTATCAGAGGTGAACATACCAAGTAAAAATGCTTCAAAGTTTACTGGTTCAGCCTCATATTTGAAAAGTTAATTTTAATCTTTCAATTTGAAATTCTTATTAACTTAACTGTGTCAAACATTAATAATGTGCAAGATTATATGCAAAATAAATCAGTCTCTCACTTAACAAAGCTCAGAGTCTAGAGAGAAAAGCAGAAATGCACAACACTGGCAAAAATTAATTGAAAGGAAATTATACTTGAAAGCACAGAATCATGCCTATCATACAGCAGGCACTCAAAAATATTTATTGAAATAATGAAATGGAAAAATGGAAATACTTGAAAGAGAAAGCACTTGAGCAGGATGATACCAGGCAATGATTATTTCAGAATGAAGAAATTACATAAAGATAAAGAGAAAGGGCTGGGGAAGAGAAGCATACAGAGTTGTTTAATGGGTACAGTTTCAGTTCTGCAAGATGAAAAGGTTCTGGAAATTGGACTATATGGTTAAAATGGTTGCGATGGTAAATTTTATGTTGTATGGATTTTACCACAGTTTTTTAAAAAAGTTTTTAAAAGAGTAACAAAAAGATAAGGAGCCAAATATGTATAGGGCAAGTTAAATAAACTTCAAGGCAATGTGATATGGGTTAGACCATGAGGACATGGAAAAGGGACTGTCAAGCAGAAAACATTGAAAGAACTCTGAAAAAATACTGCAAGAAAGCCAAGTCAATGAACCATGGAACAGAAAGAACTTTGTGTACAGCAAGAAGACATGTCCGGGGTCTGTGAGGGGAGAGATGACATGATTATTCTGGAAAACTAACTCTGGAAGAAATGTGCAGATTGGAACAGACAACAGGGACACGAACAACAAGAGAGAAGACCACCTAGAATGTTACAGTAGTCATCCAGGCCTATGCTAAGCCTTGGCCAGAACAATGGAAAGAAAGGAGTGAAGGTGGAGAAGCTGAACCAAACAAGAGCTGAGGACATGCCACTGGATTCTCACAATTAGGAGATCACTAATCACTTTAGGGTCAGTGAGAAATAAGAAAACCTAGATCACTTTAAATAGAGAAGAATACTGGAGATGTGCAAACTATTCCCTCTCAAGCTCTCCAACAGTAAAGAGAAGATACAGATAAGCAATAAGGGCAAGCAAAAACAGAAATGATTTGAGTTTGAGGTTGTAAGACAGTGTTTTATTTTGTTTTTAGGACCAGGAAAAATGGAACCTTAGGGGAAGTGACATGTGCCACTTCTGGGCCTGGCCCATACAAACGTCCCACACACTCCATTATACTCACTCATTCCTTCCCTCTCAACACCCAGAGAGAGCCTTGGTAACCAATTTCTGAAGATGCCAGGGCCTCCAACAATACAGAACAGGTCCACCCTGCCATGGCTGGACTGATGTAATAAATAAATGTCCACTGTGCAGAGATTTCTTAAAGAGTGAAATTTTAAAAAGAAAAAAAAAAAGAGTGAGCTGAGCAAGACAAGGGCCCACTGGACAAATCTCAAAGAGAGCACCTGGGGGGCTGAGGAAGGAGGTTTGCTATCAGTTCAAGGCCAGCTTGAACTACATAGTGAGACCCTGTCTCAAAAACAAAACAAAACAAAACAAAACAACTACAACTACAACTACAACAACAAAAAACAACAAAGAGGATGAAAACAAATAGTCTTACAATTATCACTGCTGTCTATTTGGAACACAAAAACAGAAGGGTCTTCTTTAATTGCATGTAAAGACATGCCAAAGAGAGTTTAAGAAGAATATTTATACAACCATTAACTTGAGAGCAATTTCTAAAAAGTATCTTCTATCACACTTTCCCCATTTTGCTAAATCACAGTATCATCTACATTCAAAAATTAACTATTCAAACCACTCTAGAAAGGCCTTAATTTTCCCATCCAATTTCTACAAGGAAATACCCTAAATTGTTTGCCATACATACTAACAAGTTAATGCTGTTAAGAAAATCAATAGAACTCAGTTAGACTGTGAGGGAAAGCCAGGAAAACAGATGATGAACCTCAAATGTTTCATTCTAAGGTTTCAGTTAATGTCCCTTCTTAACTATTAAAATGTCTCCTGAGCAACATAGATAACGCTTCTTATAAAAGTATGTTTGAGTTCCTTGATACAGACATTCAATTTAATATTAACATACTTCCTTCACTAAGACATCTCCTTTCTGTACCTGTTGGGACTCCAAGGTATAGTGGGAGTCATACTGATGTCTGGAAACAATACACCATTGTCCTTGATCCTGTCTAGGGCGTAATGCATTTCACAGAGGGGTAATCGATTTAATTGAAACTGAAGTTCAACCTGTAATATAAAAAGAATTTTTGAAAAACGTATTAAAGCAAGACTTAGCTATTACAAATTGTGCTGCTATGAACATGGAAACAACCTAAATGCCCAACAACTGATGAATGGCTAAAAAAGATGTGGTTTTTCTACACAATGGAGTACTACACCGCCATTAAAAAGGATAAACTAGAGTCATTTGTATGTAAATGGATGTTCCTTGAGAACATACTATTAAGTGAAATAAATCAGACACTTATTAGTACACATCGAATTGTTTCTCTGATATGAG